>CABHPH010156762.1:5975-45281 GCA_902168325.1 Peromyscus nudipes | reverse complement strand
CTTCCTTCCTTCCTTCCTTCCTTCCTTCCTTCCTTCCTTCCTTCCTTTCTTTCTTTCTTTCTTTGTTCCTTCCTTTCTGTCTCTTTTTTTTTGTTCTTAAACTTTCCAGTGATAACATTTAGTACCAAAACAGTTTCTTTTCTGATGTTATACATATTTTCCATTTTAAAAACTTACCTTATTATACACTCAGGACTTAGTATAGCACCAAAAAACAAAGAAAATATTAGATAAGTGTTTGAAAAATAATATGTAAATGGGCTGTGATGTATGTATACCAGGCATACAATACTTCATTTGCTTTGAAGGAACTAATTAGTTTTACTCCACTTGGCTTCCCTCTAAAACCATATAGTAACTCATAAATTGAAGGTAATCAGGAGGATGAAAGAAGTCTTAATTCTATTCATCATGTCAACATACTCTCTATCACAATGGATCATTTGCTTAGTCCTTGTGTATCAACTGTGCTCTTATTGTGAAAGTTCCTTGATGGGAATGACAGAAATGTCATAAAGCCAGCACAGCTGCTTGACAAAGATCCAGCAAAGCTGAGCCACATGATGGCTGCTGTGCCACTTTTGGTTTTCATCTCCATCATAATTGAGGGACTTTTAATATTTGTACAATTTGGTGATATTGGATTGATGGAAAATTTCTTATGAATCATTTATGCCTTCTCCCAGGAATGCTATTTCTAAGCTTCCCCAAGACAGTCCTGAACATACTATTCCCCCTGCTTTTAGGGAGATATCCTTATCTACTTGAAGGTCTTCCTTATGCCTTGGAGGTGGTGACACACATAAAGAAGCCAGAGGTCTCTTTATAAGGCTATAAGACATTCTTGAAACATCTGTCCCTGTACTTTCACAGGAACAATATATTCAAAACAAAGCAAACTCAAAAAGGTCAACAAAATTTGGTGGGCTAGAGGAGTTAGTCACAAATCAGAGTGCAAGCTTCTTCCCATTGTACACTCAGGCAATTATGGGGCCTATACATCTACCCTACACTGAGACTTATACTGATGAACAAAGAATGAAGTAGAAAGATGATAAAAGTATGAGATGTCAGGACCTCATTTTCATAGAAAAGTTAGCACATGTAGAGCCACTGTGGTGTCATATGAACAAGGAACAACCGAATGCCCAGATTAGACATATAGATAAATTCTATAAAGATATAAAATATAAACATTGTGTTGTGCCAGAATTTGAATAATAACTGTGGCAGTTTTAGCCTGAAGATTTTTCTTGGGAACTCTGACCCTTAAGAGTTAATAATACACTTCTTGGGACATGGCGACATGCCCAGGCTGGCTTGGAAATTTTGTTTTGGTCTAGCGTCCTTGAAGCAACCAAAGTTACCAGCCTGAGAACAGGCTGTCGTATGCCTCTAGATTCTTAAAAATTGGGTTATGGGGTTAATGAGTAAGAATGCTAACTCTTTATAATGATGTTAAAACTTAAGGGAAAATGTTGGAAATGATAACTCTGTTCTGTCTTAGTTTATTAATGACTAAAAGATGAGCAAAAGGAAGTGAAACACATGTCCAGAAAAAAAAATGATTTGGAACGTCATAAATGTATCCCTGTTTATTAAATTCTGTATAAATAAAGAAGCACTCTGGCTGCTAGTCAGTCAGGCTGAAAGATTTTCCTGACCATCATGATCTGACACACTTCCTTCCCCTTCCAACTCCTCGCATCCTCTGGTGGGACCTGTCCCACAGGGCTTGGCTCCAATCAGAGTAGGACAAGCCACACAAAGATGTGCTTCCTCTCTGTCCATCACTCCTAAAATGAAACTAAGAAGTGTCCCATGTCTGATTCCTCCTGTCGCCGCTCTTGTATCCACCCATCTTCAGACTCTGCCTTCATCTGGAGATGGACTTAGGTATTTTCTGATTTGACAGAAATGGGCGAAATTTTCTAGGTTTTGTTTAGTTGAAAATATCGAGGACTGTAGAAAATATTAGCAATATTTGAAGATAAGAAATTGCAGCTGGTAATAAACTTACAGCAGCCTGAATCTGTTGGCTGATTTCGTATTCTGGTTAAATATTGCTATATACAAGATACATGACTTTCATCTCACAAAGCTTTAAAACAAAATACAACAGAACTTAGCCCTAATACCATGGCAAATACATTTTTAAGCTTGTTGATTTGAAAATTTTTCTGGTACTGAAGCAGTTCTAAGTCATGGTGGAATTGACTAATCACACTAGAATTTCATTCTTAACCTAAAGACCTAACATGCGCAGTTTTGCAAAGACAAAGCCATACTTCTTTTGAAGTCAGAACAGTAAGGCCTCAACCTCATTTAAAGTTTAAGGCCTTTCTTTAGCAATTTTGCTTAGACATATTATCTAAAAGAACTAGCTTGTACTGTTGACAGTTGGGTACTCTGACTGCTTGGGTAGATAGCTAAACATCTCATTAATCATTATATACAAAAAAAAGGGGATAAGCAAGATAATAGTTATGGAACCCTTCTGTGTAAAGGCTATTGTTCCTTTTTAATGTTCATAACATGCTAAACAAAGGCTCCAAAATGTATTTAAAATGTACTTGCATACCAATACTAATAATACACTCTGCTTGCACCCTAGAAAGCATTTAGTTTAGTGCTGTTTATATTGTAGCTAACCATGTTTATGTAAAACTAAGAGTCCATGTCACAAGATGGGATAGTAGAGAGTGCTAAACAGAATCATATGGAAAACTCGCTTCATAAGCTGGAGAATGAACATTTATGATCACTGGGAAGACCCTTGGTGAGAACAAGGCAGGGCTAAATGCATAGTGAACAAATAATAGGCACAGAATATTGGTTTAATATCATTTTAAAATGTACCTCCGTGATGTTGAGACTCAAAACTTGAAATGTGATTTATATGTAAAACAGAGTAAGAGCCTTCTTCAGAAGCACATTCAGATTGCTAAACCAGAGACACAAGATTTCAATCAGGATAAACCAGTCTAGTCTGGATAACATGCCCGTTTTAATTATATTTTAGAAAAGTATTAATCTCTGTGTGACTTAAAGTTCAGGATTAGAAAATATATAAAGTCACGTATTTTTTTTAAAAAAATCACGGAAATTTTGTTAATCTCCAATCATATTGCTGATTTCCCTTTTATTCTAAAGGTCTTATAACTTGCCTTAATTAAGTGTACAATATGTACTATTTCAATACATGTTCATGTTTCTGTTGACCTTATAATAGGACTAGATGTGAGAATGCAGATATTCTCACTGAGGAGATTAAATATGCTTTTAGTGTAAGACCATAGTGAAATTAATCACTGAATCTTATTCTGACCTAGATATAATGATAATGTCCAAATGTAGTAGAAATGTGTGGTGGTATTGTGTTCTCCAAAATATTGTGTATGCTAATAAACTTATCTGGGGTCAGAGAACAGGACAGCCACAATATTAAACATAGAGGTTAGGCAGTGGTAGCATACGCCTTTAATCCTAGCATTCCAGAGACAGAAATCCCTCTGGATCTCTGTGAGTTCAAGGCCACATTGGAACCGGCCAGGCACGGTGATACACACCTTTAATCCCAGAAAGCCACATCTTTAATCCCAGGGAGTGGTGGTAGAAAGCAGAAAGGTATATAAGGCGTGAGGACCAGAAACTAGAGGCCTTTGGCCTGGAGAAGCATTTTGGCCTGGAGAAGCATTCAGGCTTCTAGCAGCAGTTCAGCTGAGACCCATTCTGGATGAGGGCTCGGGGCATCCAGTCTGAGGAAACAAGATCAGCTGAGAAGATGGCCAGGTGAGGTTAGTTGTGGTTTGTTCTGTCTCTCTGACCTTCCAGTGTTCACCCCAATACCTGGCTCAAGTTTGATTTTATTAATAAGAACTTTTAAGATTCATGCTACAGAAATGAGCAACTTTTTTTAATCTTCTAGTTTCTTATTATTGAAAGGAAAAAAATTAAAACTTAAGTTGGAGAAATGCTAGTAGGAGTTTGAAAATGTCTAGTTCCTGGTCCTGTTTATATAATGGTTTAGAATAAGTTTTTATTTTATACTTTCCTTTTTAGTTTTCACTTTACATTTGAAATACTAATGCTATTTTAATTTAAAATAAATGAGAAGTCTAGAGCTGTGCTTTTATGCCATTGTTTGAAGGAGAAGAGGAACATTTTATACAAAAAGGTAAATAGGTACTTTATGTGACTGAGGTTTTTTGTTTGTTTGTTTGTTCCAAAAACGCCACTTATTTAGTTGTATGTCACTATTCAGTCCCAGACAGGAACACACAAAATGTTCTATTCCTAATATAGACCACCAGTATGTTCTATGAGTTAAGATTATAGAGTGCTCTTTGGGGGCTCTGAAAAGGCTTTTAATGTTTTTGTTAGGGTCAATGCACAATATATAAGGACAGTTTTCTGCTCTGGTGATAAGACACATTTCTTCAAGATACTGTTAAGAATTTCTCCTTTTCTCTGAGATAAAATTTTGCATGCACACTATTTTTTCAATGTGTTACTTATTGGAAACCATTTGGAAGACTAATACCCTACATTGCAAGCTAGAAATTCAAAGTGTAAAACTGCAAATGTGAGTTCTTTCTTGAAGACATTGTCCTTCTAGAGTGGTATTCTTTAAAGCTAACCTGTTTTAAACTGTTCCAGTTGCATTAATACTGCTTTGAAATAAGAAATCTATTAAAGAATATGACTTCTTGTAATTGTGATGAGACACAAATGCATTAAGGAAATACTAAATGTAACATTTAAACAACATTTTCCTTAATATGGTTATCAGCATAGTTTCTTTCTTTAAATCTTCTCGAAGTAGTTTATTTGATACAAGGAAAACAAAGAGATGGGGGAAGACAAATTGAATTTCACAAATTCTTTGCATTGTTTGTTATAGAATAAAAGTATGACAACTATAATTAAATGCCCCCAGGCTGGAAAGATATTTATTACTTTCAATGTGATTATGTGATATATACTTGGATATTTTCATTTTATATTTACATTATTTAATTAATTAAGGTAATTTATTCCTATCGAAAGCAAATGCAGAAATAAAACATGATTTCTAGGAATACCTTTGGAACAAAGAGACAAAAGAGGGAAGTGAATTCTCTCAGAGGATCTTTGATCTGGGATTCACTGGCTCTCATGACAGGGATGTCATGAGGATAAAAGACAAGTGGGTTTGATAGAGACAGATGTTTCAAACAGGATGTGTATAATTATTCGAGGTACTACCATTTTGCTGACATTTAGTTACCTTATCCAAATATTTCATTATTTTCATAAATAATGAATAGTATAAGAAATATTCCATTAAAATCCCTAAGTGATTGCTGATGATAATCTTAAAGCAAACACCACTGGTCTTTTTTGCTTTGTTTCATGTGAAAGGAAAGGAAAAAAACTATGAACTACATCATAGGAAATATATTTTTGACCACAAAAAGACTTTTAAGTCTCTCTGCTTATTAAATATTACCAGTTGACATTCAACAGAAGCAAAATGTAACATTAATCTCTTCTAAGATCAGATGGTAGTCCAATTTACTGGGTAAAATTAAACAGTGGCATAACTTAGGCTCTTTAATTAGTACAGATTCCTGACCATCATTCCACATGTGCAGCTCCCACTGAAATCAACAGGAATCTCTCAGAAACTCTATCATCTGATATGGTTTTCAGATATTAAACCTACTAAAGGCATTAATTAGCATTCAAATTCTGTATTTTTATAGACAGAATTTTGTAGAAAAATTTCATCACTCCAAAATAATAATATGTAGGATTTTAAATGAAAAAATATGCCATGTTTTTTTAAATATTTAATTTAATCTTGCAAACTAGATCAAGGGATGTTAGTCTTGTCTTTTTTTGGTGGGGGGGGTAGGAAAGGCCTTTGGAGCAGATCACTAAGAGTAAAGCCAAGTAGAGGACTGAAGGTTTTATGTTCATACCTTCAAGCTGGAAGTAAACATAAAAAAAGTAAGTAGTCAGTTATTTAGAATAAAACTAATATTTTTATGGTAATAACTATGCTGTCCTGGTGACTGGACATACATATCAAAACTGAGTTTATAAATGAAACCTAAGCTGAGCATGCTTTGAATTAGTATATATGTTGTTGCATGCCAGCTTTTTTTTTAAGGACCAGTTATGGTTTACTTAAAGAATACAAGGTTTCTCAAAAAGTGCACGAAATTTTTCTTATTGATGCTGTGGTGGTTTGAATGAGATGGTTCCCATAGGTTCATATATTTGAATGCTTGGTCCTGAGTTGGTGGAAATGTTTAGGAGGTATTAGGACGTGTAACCTCGCTGTAGGAGGTGTGTCACTGGAGGTGGGCTTTGAGATTTCAAAAGCTCATGCTATTCCCAGGAAATACTCTCTGCACATTGCTTGTGGAACAAGATGTAAGCTCTCAGCTGTTTCCCCAGAACCATGTAGCTCTACCTGTTGCTCTGCTCCCTACCAGGATGGTAACAGATTCTAAACCTCTGAATCTGTAGGCTCCACATAAACTCGTTCTTCAATAAGTTGCTTTGGTTATGGTGTCTTATCACATCAATAGAAAGGTAACTAAGACAGATGAATTTTTTAAAGTTGCAGATTATGGGGCCAGATAGATGTTTCTACTGTTAATCCAAGCTCTATTTCTAGCACCCATATCTGATGGTTGACAACAACTTTTAACTCCAGTTATAGGGGATATGACCTTTATGCTCTGCAGTAATCGTGGCATATATGCATATGTGTATACATACATATATATATATATGCATACATTCAGGCAAACAGTTAATATAGAATAAAATAAGCAAAAAAGTGAGAACCAAATTATCTAACATTTGCAAAGATTGGTTAAGTTAAATTGCTTGGAGAGAAAACATAGTTCCTATATTCCGAGGCAGTTGGTAACATGAAATAAATTTTCTTCTTCTATGGAATTAGTTGAATATCCAGATCTTTTGATTTACATAGAAAAACATTTTTCACAATATAAAATCATAGAATATCATTTGTTTGTTATCTTTTGCCCCCCCAAAATGATGTATTAATTTCCTAGTGTTGCCATAATAAAGTATACCAAATTGCCTTCAAACCATACAAACTTGTTACCTGATAGTTCAGAAGGCTAAAATTTAAAAAAAAAACAATGTGTCAACAGAGGTTGTTTTGGTTTGTTTGTTTTATTCCTGATGACGGTTAAAGAGAACTTCTTCCATACTTCTCCTGTATTTCCATCCTGTATAACATCCTACCTGTGTCTGTCTCATTACAGCGTGTTCTTGCGCTGGGCATGGCAGCATATGTATCCCAAATTACTCTCCCTTATGAAGATAACCACATTGGATTAGTACCAATGCTGAAGAATCTATCTTAATCATTTGTAAGGACTTTATTTCAAGTGAGGTTGGATTCATTAGAATTGGAAGATTTGGAATTTTGTATCTTATGGAAGAGTCATAATTCATAAACTATACAGAGCTAAAAATAGAAAATAGCAGTATAAGTAAAACTGAAAAGGAAGGGCAGGCATTTTGGTGACATGATTACATTTGCATACCAAAGATGGCCAGAATTTCACATGTGGGATGGTTAACTACTCTGATAACTACCATTTGACATATCAAAATGTTTAGATATTGCAGACAGGAAGGGGTAGCTACTGAAGGCTTAGCTAAATGGATTGGTCCATATTCCAAAAGACTAAAGAATCAACACAATATTAATGGTCATGGTGATCTGAGAATTGACCATCCAGACTCTTTCCTGCAGTATTTTATTTTGACTGTTTTGAACATAGATGTTCATGGTGATTTAAAGGATTCCAATTTCTATAGCTCTTCTAGTTATTGAGACTAGAATATAAAAGAATAGGTGCTACATTAGTACATGCATGCTGTTAAAAACAATCTATTAGAATAAATTTTCCAGAAAAAAAACCATGACCAAATTTTGAATGTCTTAAATAGGACTGACATTGTGGAGCATTGTACTAGTCTTGAATTCAGAGTATGCTGGAATAAAGTAATCTAATTAATATTTAGAGATATACTATTAGATTTAATTAGTATGTACAAAAAATGTAAAGGAGTCTTAACAGCTGTTTTGCTATTAATATTGTTTAGGTTATATATTTTTAATTGCTCAGTGGTATTAATTTATAAATATGTAATTGGTTATTTTTATTTTCTTTTTTAAAAATTTCTATTTAGTAGGTAATCTTCAATAATAGTTTCCTTCATAATAATTTATTTTTAAAATTAAAGTATAAGATGGGCTCAGTGGTTAAGAGCACTTGACTCTTCTTACAAAGGACCTGAGTTCAATTTCCAGCACCCACATGGAAGCTCACAATCCAGTTCCAAGGGATGTGACTCCTTCCACAGGCATCAGGCATAAAAATGGTGCACAGATATATATGCAGGCAAAATAACTATATACATAAAGTAAAATTTATATTTAAATTACAGTAAAATTTTAGTTAAAGAAAATGAAAACTTTTAATGAAATTTAAATTTCTGTTAGTTTTCACGCTTCTCTTTTTAAACAAATGTCAACAGAGGCCTATATTCCTACTTGGTGAAACTGTTTTTAAATACTTGGGAGAAAAAAAATCACATTGGAGGAAAAGTCCTAAAAGGAATTGAAAACATAATGTAACCTCACCAAGTGAGAGCTTCATAATAGCATGCATGAAAATTGAATATATTTTTTCATAAGCTCAGCTAACATAACCATGTGAAATATTTTGCAAAAATATATTTCTGGCCATTGAGGGTATTAATAACCATTTGCAATCAGTTTCAAATTCCTATGTAGTCCAAGTTAAAATTTTTCAACTGTGAGTAATCAGCAGGAGATTTTGCAACATTAATAATTAGTTTAAGTTCAAAGCTATATTCTTCCAAATTCTGTCTATCTTCAACTCCTTATGGAGTTCCCCTGTGGAATAAGACACTCTTTGAAGTCACAGAAGCTCGGGAAGAAATGATGGAAATTTAGTCATTGATACTTAACAAAACAGACATTTTAAGTGACACTAGCTTTACAAGCTTTATTTAAATCCTTAAGCACCTTTCTTACCCCCAGCACCTTAATGAATATTATACTACCAACTTAACTAAACAATTGAGTAGGCTGCTGTGAAATGTCAAATAGCTGAAGGACTTTTAATGGAAAACAAGTATAGTTCTATTGCCTGAGATACCTTGAGAACACAACACAGTGAATCTAGACATGTTGTCCTGCAGCAGCTACTGACACACTGTGTGACTTGAGGAAATCTGTCTTCTCTGGTTCTCAGGATACTCATTTGTGAAATAAAACCATTGGACAAGTTGATCATCAAAGTCCTTTCTGAGTCTAACACTATGCTGTGTTCTCTTTAAATAATAATGATAATTGACTTCCATTCAATTTACATTTTTGAGTGATAAAGCACTGACATCTGAAAATCATAAAAACTGTGTGGTTTAATAAAGTATCAGGAGGCAAGGGTGCTTATAATTATCAGTCTGCTCAAAATGTAAAACTTTATTAGCAACTCCTTAAGCCACATTATGTGACCCATCCCACTACCAACCTCCCTTCCGCTCTTCTTCCTTCTCCAAGTAACTACTATCTTCATTTCTTAAAAGACCGATTTTTATTTTTATTTATGTATCTATGTTTATCTGCATCCATATATGACATATATGTGGAGGTTTTTGGAGGTCAGAAGAGGGTATCAGATTCCTTGGAGCTGAAGTTAGAAGTGCTTGTGAGCCATCCATCATGGTGTTAGAAACTGAACTCTGGTCTTTGGGAAGAGCAGCAAATGCTCTGAAGACTCTTACCCATCTCTCCAGCTCCATTTACCTTTAGTTTTAAATGATAAATCATTTCTTTGTATTCCTTCAATTCAATTATTTTTCTTTATAAATGTAGTTTACTGAGGTGTAATTTGCATACTAAAATTTCTGTTATCATAGGTATTTGGTTTTTAACAAATATACACATTCATGGAACTAGCAGGCATATAGAGATTTAAATATGTAGTTGAAACTTTCATCGTTTGTTGAAATTTTCAATGCTTCTTTATGTCTGTTGTCAATTATACCCCTGCTTCCCCTAGGCAACCTCTTCTTGGTAGTACTCTCTTGATCACATGCTGTATCGCAATCACTGCAGCGAATGAAATATTGAGTAAAGTCAGGTTTTTTATCCAGAAACTTCTAAGATGATTACCATATCTGTTTTGTTCACTCCTGTATCATCCAGTACCAATAATAGTGTGTGGCAACAGTAAACACAAAGTGAAGATGTAGGAAATAAAAATTCAAGGAAATAATACATTGTAAGAATCTACAATACTATAAGAAAAACAAAATATTCCATTATACAGAGGCTACAGCATAAAACACAGGAGAGATTTGAGGTATTTCAAAGGAAATATATAGATTATATTTGTCAAAGCTATTTTTAAAAGTTTGTATTTAGAGGAAATAAAATGAAAATCCCCTACCCTTCCCTCCTGTACTTACGTATTTGGCTGTCATCTGTTCACTCTGCCCTTTTGTAACAAACAGGCTAACACTAAGGTTGAAAAACCAACTTTCTGTAGTCATTTCACACAGAACTGTTGACCAAGCCATTCAATATAGAGGCCAGAAAATGGTGGCACAAACACCTTTAATCCTAACATTCTGAAGGCAGAGATCCATCTGGATCTCTGTGAGTTCAAAGCCACACTGGAAACAGCCAGGCATGGTGACACATGCCTTTAATTCCAGGAAGTGATGGCAGGAAGCAGAAAGGTATATAAGGCATGAGGACCAGGAACTAGAACCTGGTTAAGCTTTTAGGCTTTCAGCAGAAGTTCAGCTGAGATCCATTTGGATGAGGACTCAGAAGCTTCCAGTTTGAGGAAATGAGATCAGCTGAGGAATTGGCAAGGTAGTGTTAGCTGTGGCTTGTTCTGTCTCTCTGATCTTTCAGTGTTCACCCCAATACCTGGCTCCAGGTATGTTTTTATTAATAAAACCTTTTAAGATTCATGCTACAATGTGCCATCTTGAAACTGAAGACATGATGTGTATTTGTCCTGCTTTAGGGACCAGGTAGTTACTGTGTCTTTTTATCCATGAAGACTTGCACCATCTTCCTGCTGCTATGTTACCTCTATGATGAGTTATTATTGTCTTCTGCTCATTGGGTACAAGTTGCTATAGAGATGTTCCATTCTTCATCCCAGCTACTGCTACATCTTTGTCCTGAGATCTGAGTTGCTTCCGTGCACTTCCTTCCAGAGAAATGGAGCCATTGTCACTTACAGTGCTGGTTGAATTCATCTAATTTCTTGTGTTTCAAAGAAAAGAAATATCCCAAATACCCTTTCTCTTGAAAATGGACTGGATTCCTGGATTTTGAATTGTTTGAATATCTTACATTTGTTTTTAAAGATTTATTTACTTTGTGTGTGTGTGTGTGTGTGTGTGTGTGTGTGTGTACCACATGCATGCAAGTATCCACAGAAGCTAGAAGAAAGCATCTGATCCCCCTGGAACTAGAGTTATAAGTGAGTTGCCTGATGTGGGTGCTGGGAACTGAATCCAGAACCTCTGAAAAAGTAGCAAATATTTTTAATCACTGAGCTATCTCTCTAGCTTTGGCATCTCACATTGTTGAGAAGTAGAATAAAAGCAATGTTGCTCCCCCACTCCACAGAGACTGAGCCATAATCAGACACTGCTTTTGTTGAGTCTTTGTTACTTCAGTAACACCTGGGATGGCAGAAGTCTATGCTACTGATTGATATGTCCCACCATCCCAGGATTCAGAGTCATTGCTGCACAAATTGCTGTTGGACACTTTTAGTTTTAGGAGCAAAATTTTAGCTGAACTCAACTCCCCTCCCTCAGAGCAAACTTGAGAGTTGCATCCTACTCCCTAGACTTAGAGTCACTCCTACTTCCCTGTTTCAGGGACCTGAGATGCTGGAGTGTGTCTCCAAGTTCCACATCTAGGCTTTGTAAAAGATCTGTACCCACTTAACGTGGAGAATGAACATTTGTCTCAGGATATATGTGTGTTAGTAATTTCATAAGACTTTGAACCCAGGACTCTGTGGTTACTCCAACCACCTGCATGTACAACTTGATATTGCTGTAACTGACTGGGTGTCATGTTAAACTCAACATTGAGAAGCATGTTCTCAGCTAAGCTATTTCACTTTGAGAAAAACAAGAATAGAAAGATCCCCAAAACCCTTGCCTCTAAGGACTCTCAAAATACATAGTGCTACTGCCAAAAATTTATTTAGTCTAGGCCACTGAGGCACCCAGTTTTGCTCAAGGTTGGTGCAGCTCACAGAGCTACACAGAAATAATGTAGTCACACCTGCATAATTAAAATAGAACAATGTTAGTGTGTCCAGCCAGTACCTTTAGATTCTGCTAAAAATGTAAACATGCCCCTATAAAAGTCAGTCTAAATTTTTGAAGTAGTGAGCACTCCAGCAGATGCACAGACATCGGTGCAAGGATACACACATGCATGCCCCTCCACACACACATAAAGGAAAAAGGAAGGAAGCATGATAGCACCAAGGAGGAAAAAATAATTGCAGTAATTGACTCCAAAGAAACAATGACTTACAAATTATCTAGAAAATATTAAAAGAAAGACTTAAAGGAAACTCACTGAGAAACAAGAGAACAAAGATATGTAATTCTATAAAATCAGGAAAACCCTTTTATGAGCTATATCAGAAGTTCAACAAAGAGATATAATCAAAAAGAACAAAATAGAAATATTTGTGCTGAACAAAAAAATGAATGAAATTTAAAAATGCCAAAGAACATGTCAAGACTAGACTAGATCAGTCCAAACAGTCTGTGAACATAGAGATAGGGCCTTTGAAATCACACACTCATAACAGGAGAAAAAAATGAAAAAAGGTAAGGAAAGTCTAAGAGACTTTTAGGAAATAGTAAGCAAACTGATACTCATATTATGGATGTTCCAAAGGGTGGAGAAACAAACAGAAATTGAAACCTTATTGCTATGGATATCCGTATGCTGAGATTGTTTTGCTCTGATTGGTTAATAAAGTGCTGATTGGCCAGTAGCCAAGCAGGAAGTATAGGTGAGACAAAGAGAGAGGAGAATTCTGGGAAGTGGAAGGCTGAGTTAGGAGACGCTGCCAGCTGCTGCCGCCATGAGAAGGAAAGTGTAAATTACCTGGTAAGCCACAAGCCATGTGGAAACTTATAGATTAATTGAAATGAGTTAATTTAAGATACAAGAACTAGATAGCAAAAAGCCTGAGCCATTAGGCCAAACAGTTTAAATAATATATGCGTCTGTGTGTTTATTTGGGTCTGAGTGGCTATGGGCCCAGGCAGGCCTGGAGATAACTCCAGCAACACCTTATTTGATGAAATAATTATTGACAACTTCCCAAGTTTTGAGAGAGGTAGAAAACCAGATCCACAAAGCCCAAGATGTTCTATCAGGTTTAGAACAAAGAGATCTACTTCAAGGTTTATTCTAATCAAATTGGCAAAGGTGGAAAAACTTGAAAAATACACAAATTCACACAAACCCAGTTAAGAATTGGAAAAAATACCCAAGCAAACATCATTTTTTAATGAAGAATACATAAAAATAAATAAAATGTATATTAAAAAGTGCTCTCCTTCATTAATCATTAGGATTAATACAAATCAACCCATAAATATGTCAGCTAAAGCTTGTTACAATGACTGTTGTCAAAAACACCAGGGCTAACCAGTAAATCCAGAGTAAACAAAAATAGAGCCATAAAACACATTAATAACATTTACAAAATGGTGCAACTATTGTGGCAAACAATGTAGAGATTTTTAAAGAAATAAAAAACAGAGCTACCCAGCAATTCCTCTTCTGGATATGTACCCAGTGGAAATTAAATCAATATCTAATAAAAATATCTGTACTTCCACATTCATATCATGATTACTCACAATAAAGATATAGAAGTAACTAAAGCATGCATTAATAAATGAAGGGATAGACTGTGGTACACTCACAGGCACACATAAATACACACTAAAATAATATTTTCACATGAAGAAGATCCTGACATTTGCCATACCATAGATGAGTCTGGAGAACATTACATTAAGTCAAATAAGCCAGATTCAGAAATAAAATTGCTTTATGATTTTGCTAATATGTAGAATATAAAAATATGATGAAAGCATAATAACAAAGAATAAAGCAGTGTATAAAGTGGTTAATAGAATGAGAAGATGTAGCTGAAAAGATGCAGAGTAATAATTATAGTATATGAACAAATCCAGAGATCTGACATACTGTATGAGGAGTGTAATTAATTTTATATTGCACTCAGGACTTTTACTAAAAGTTTAGATTTTATATGTTGTTGCCATAAAAAGGGATAATTATGTAAATGATAGCTATTTCTATTTGCTCTATTGTAGTAACCATTGCATTATCTATGTGTACGCTAAAATATTATGTCTGTAAATATGTACATTTAAACTAAAAACAGAACACAAACCTCGATGTTTTATAAATCACTACATAACTAATTGTGAGGAATATTGAACAAATATTCCCAGCACCCACATGGTAGTTCACAACCATCTGTAATTCTAGTTCTAGGAGGTTCCCTCTTCTGAGCTCCACAGGCACCAGGCACACACATGGTACACAGACATACATTCAGGCAAAACACCCATAGAAGTTAAACAGTTTTTAAAAATAGATATGCTGTGATTTGTTGTCAAATGAAATTTTTCTAAGAGCTTTGAAAACCATGTGACACAAGTTTGAACTTCACAGTATATCTAGATGAGTAAGCCACCTTTCATGGTTTTAAATAGGACAGTTTATTTTTATAATAGTAATTAAATGAAAAAAATGAAATACATGAATCAATAACAGAGGAATCTAGGGCAAAATAATATCTCACAAGGACACATTCCTAAGCATAGCTACTTCCCTAATGTATGTGTTTTCTATAACACCACAGTTTCAAACTAAATGATTGCTTTGATTGCTACATATCTATCAGACTTCTCTTATAGTATGAATTTGTTATGTTTATTCTCCTTTGTCTAGAATATTATAAATAAATTTCTTTAACCATAAAGTTTTGCAAAATAAGCAAATCCTTTTTGTTTCCTAAATGTTATCATGCAAGTGTGAGTGGTGTATTGTATAGGCTAAATATTGAAACTTGCTTGGTCAATTTCAATCCCCATTAAGTTAATATTAAATGTAACCCGATTTCTACAAATGTTCATTAGAATTTCTTATGATTTATCAGTGGCAAAACAAGCAATAATTATTCTCTTAAGGAAAAACAGGAAATTAACAACAAAAAAATATATGTGATGCTCAAATTCATATCAACATCAGTGTATCCAAAAGTGACATTTTAAGTTTGGGGAACTAAGTCATACTTGAGTATATTTATAAGTCAATGTGCTCATTTTATAATAATTTTATAAAATATCTACCTCTAAGAAATGTTTCTTCTTCCCCATTGATGTAAATTGTTAGATTAGTTATAGATTTTGAACCCAAATTTGTTCTTGCTGAATTTGAAATTTTGTTTAAAGTTGCAAGTCTTTATCTTTCCTTGACCTGTACTGTCATGGATTCAATGCTTTTGATTTCCCTTGCAGCTTATATAACTAAACCTTTCTTTCTGGAACCTGGTAATTTTAAGATTAGAATTCTTTGTCTGAGAGGAATCAACCATTGACTGACCTCAACCCTTTTCATTTTCTATCTCAGTTTTTCATCTAAGCCCCACGATTGCATCAAGATCCAAAGTTTTTAAAGTTACAAATTTTCTTCTTTCCCCTTTTAGAGAAAATAACATTAACTAAAAACTCCTTCTGTCTGAAATACTTTTTCTTTTGTGCATAAAGGAAACTAAAATGACTCTTGAATCTTTATGCAAAGGTATTATTTCAGTGACTTGACTCGGGTGCCTTAGATTTACTTTGAACTAGTGCATAACTGTTAAAGTTTGATTTATATTCAGCATTATTTAAATAATACCAATACTTTTTTGTGTAATAGTCTATAGTCAGAAGTAGACCTTCTTAAAATAATGTTCTATGGTGTTTTATAATTTTTAGAATAGAATAAAAATCACCTTCTAGATTTAAGGTATAAATTATTAAAAATATGATTATAAACTTAAAAAAGAATTCTCCAAATTGAAAGAAAGAGTGGCTGTGCACTGAGTGAGCTAGGAGGTTGAAGAAACAATTTCCCTAGAATGCATTCCCTCAGAAAGAAAAGAAATATAAGGAAAAAATTGATGATTCCCTTTTAAAAGAGAAAAAAATCATGTCTTTGAAATGAATTAGCTTAATGGTTATGTATAAGTGGAGTGGCATCTCCACAAGTGGTTTGTATCTCATTTCAAAAGCATGTTGGCACTGGACAACAAGTTGGTGTCTTCTTCCCTAGGGAAGACCACTGCTCCTATTCCCAGCTTTCTTCGGTTGCCTGTAGTTCTTTATATAGGGCCGAGGCCTTGTGTGCTTTTCCACATTAAGTTTGGCATGTCCTTAGGTATCATTCTTCTTCAGCTCATATTTGGGCAGTCATGTTGGTGAGACTTTATTTGTGTAACTTCTGATGTTTGTTGGTAGGAGACATAATGTCACAATAAACTCCATCTTCTTGCTCTTACAACAGCTTTTTTAAAAGGCGAAAATGTCTACACATATGGAGATTACTTCTTTTAAAAAGCAATATACTTTGCAGATTAAATAAATAAAGCATAGTGTATTGATTAATGAATGTTAAGAGAGAGAAAGGAGAATTTGAGATTTAACATTTTGATGTAGTCACTAAGAACAATATTATTAACCCAAAGACATACATGTACATGACAGTGTAGTGAGAATATATATTAAGAAATAAAAGTAAGAAAATTATGATAAAACCAGATGAATACACTAATCTGGAAGGGACATGATCAAGAATTTAAGGAACGGGCTGGAGAGGTGGCTCAGAGGTTAAGAGCACTGGCTGTTCTTCCAGAGGTCCCGAGTTCAATCCCCAGCAACCACATGGTGGCTCACAACCATCTATAGTGAGATCTTGTGCCCTCTTCTGGCATGTAGACAGAACACTGTATGTGTAATAAATAAATAAATCTTTAAAGAAAAGAATTTAAGGAAGGGAGAGAGATGAATTCTAACAAACACACTCAGATGTTAGCCAGGAATAGGAAAGATAAAATGGCCATTGCATATGTTGGGATTAGCAGCTATGAAAGGATCAATTTATCTGGGCAGCTGGGTTTGAAAACTCAACTAGGTTCAAGAGGGAATGTGATAAGACAAATAAGAATATAGATAAGTCTTTTAGTGATTTTTTTTATAAAGTAAAATAGGTAGCTGATAGGGAAATATGTCAAGCAATTGACATGTGTACTGAGAAAAACAACAGTTTATATACTCTGGGAATTACTGAGTAAAAAAAGAAATTTTAATAATGAAAAGTGAGAGGATATCAGAAACAATGCTTGTAAATTCTGGATGGGATTTTATTCCTGAGGTAGGCCTAGGGCTTGTCCAGTAGTATAGTGAGTTACCCATAGAAATGGAAGGAAAGTAGATCTTATTTAGTTACTCTGTTTGAGGAAGAGAATAGAAATAGAAAGCAAAGTCATTATCTGGGAATGATTTTGAACAAAAAGGTGCTTCAAGATTTAAGAAAATAGGAGAAAACATCAAATGCTTGGATAGATGTGTGAGGCAGTCATCCTACTAGGAAAATAGGGCAAAAAGAGCTAGTCATTATTAAGGGCCTATTTGTGATAAATGGTCATGAATTAAATATGCCTATTCAGAACAGTTGTGTGTTTTCAATAGCCATGTCCAGCACGATGGGAACAAATGGTGATAACTGGAGGTATTTGATTTAAACAGTTTTTGAAATCTCAGTGAGCAAAATTATCAGAATGAAGCATATAAAACACAGAAGAGTATAAGCACAATGTTTATTATATTATCGTGAAATTTGAGGCTTCCTCAACCTGGAGAGGAGGATATGAAGGAAGTGATGACCATGGAAAAGCTTTAAGACCAAAAACTGTCAGTCTTAGATCAGTGGGCAACTATTGAGATCAAGGAAAAGTACTTTCAGGGAAAGTAAGCTGGGGAAAAATGTTAATTAAAAATTAAAATATTTGTAATCAGATATCTTGGAGATTTGACATAGGTTTGAACATTAAATTCATTTGTTGCCTATGTGCTTATACCTATAGCCTGAATATCACTTCACAAAATATTTTAGTAAACCTGTATTTTGCCGGTAATTCGTCACATGTACAGGTGAAATATTTCCATTCATTGCCACATGTTGGCACCTAAAGTATTTCAGATTTGGGCATACTTTGGACATTAGTGCCATGATAGCTCCTACTATTCCATCATTCTAGTGACAAATATTTTATTTTCTTAACTTTAGTTTTTTAGGATACTTATTTAAGATAGTGGGAATATCAGTGGGAGTAATCCTAACAACAACATGCATAACTATAATGACAGCAATCACAATAATTTTTACATGACAAATAGTATTGCTACCACATAATTTCTTTATATGCATGTCATGAAATAGTGTGGACTGAACAACTACAATAACATCCAAGGTGTGACCATGGATTTCAGTAAATGAAGCATAACAGGCAACTGGGTCAGAAGAGAAGGCAAGATACAGGAATAGAAAGACTTGATTATAAAAAAAAGAACATATGTGTGAATACTTAAATTCTAAGAGTTAGGATAATATGAGAGAATACCAATGAGATGGATGTTAAGAAAAGAGGGTGGCCGGGCGTTGGTGGCGCACGCCTTTAATCCCAGCACTCGGGAGGCAGAGGCAGGCGGATCTCTGTGAGTTCGAGGCCAGCCTGGGCTACCAAGTGAGCTCCAGGAAAGGCACAAAGCTACACAGAGAAACCCTGTCTCGAAAAAAACAAACAAACAAAAAAAAAAAAAGAAAAGAGGGTGAAGTTGGATGAGGTGGCATACTTCTTTAATCCCCATACTTGGGAGGCAGATACAGGTAGATTGCTATTCAATTTCAAGGTAAGCTGTTCTGTACAGTGAGTTCCAGATCATTCAGAGCTACAGAGTAGAACCCTATCTCAGAAAAAGAAAGAAAGAAAGAAAGAAAGAAAGAAAGAAAGAAAGAAAGAAAGAAAAGAAAGAAAGAAAGAAAAAGAAAAAGAAAGAAAAACAAAGAAGGTGGGTAAATTGGGGGTGTATAATTCACTAAAATAAAAGGAAAAGTAGACATTTTATGGGGAGAAAGTGCTATGATTTCCAAAAGTATGGAAATCATGATAAGGAAGAAAGAACAATCCCACCAAATCTCAGCTCCATGGAATGAATAGTAGACCCAAGTAGGCCCTGTGCTTATGACTTCAGTTTCTGTGAGCTCATATGTGCCTCACTTAGAGAACCTTGTTCTCCTGGTGCCCTCTATCCCCTCTGACTCTTTCTGCAATCTTTCTTTATTGGGGGGCAGGGGTTGATGGGAACCTTCCATTTTGTCTCTCTTTTCACATAATGTCTGACTGCGGGTCTCTGCATCAGTTCCCATCTGCTGCTGGAGAAACCCTCTCTGATACTGACTGGATAAAGGCACTGCTCTATGACTGTAGCAGAATGTCAATAGAAATCATTTTATTGATTTTTTTAAGCCAGGAGTATTTGGTTTTACCCTAGGTCTCTTGGATATCTAGTCTCAATTTCTTGGTTACCGGAGCAGTTTCGAATATGGGTTCCTTCTTATGGAGTGGGCCTTAAGTCAAATCAGACATTGGTTGACTACTTCCACAAGTTCTGTGCCACTGTAGCATATTTATCGGGTAGTACAGATTGTAGGTCAATGGATTTATGGCTCGATTACTGTCCATGTTTCTCTCCCAGTAGCGTGCAGCGTACCTTCCCACACCAAAGAGACTAGAATATAGGGGTGCACCAGCTTGACTTCTTCGTGTTCAATGAATTGTATGGATGTGGTCCTCAGTAATGGGACCATGCTGTCTGTTTGCAGAGAACAACCCTTTGTCATAGTATCAGGCTGGGCTGTTTGGGGATTTCCATGCCACCACACTATCTTAGCAATGACTCAATTGAATACAACCTAGTCCCACCACTGGAAGCCTTACTTGTCTGCAATAGATGACCAGTAAAGATTTCTTATCTTGTGTTACTAGGAGTCCTCACTAAAGTCACCTTCATAGATTCCATGAAGTTTCTACTGCACTGGGTTTCCACACAACCCCTCAAATGCTCTTCAGTTCCATCTTTACCTCTCCATGCTCTCTGCCTTCATCCCATTCCCCATGACCTGATCACTCTCCTCTGAGTCCAATCTCATACAATGTATTTTATTTTCCCTTCCTAGTGTTATCCATGTGCCCCCCACCACCACCACAGACCTCTCCTCTTTCCCTAACCTTTCTGGTTCTACAGATTGTAGCTTGGTAATCTTTTACTTAATGACTAATATCCATTTATAAGTGAAGACATACCATATTTGTCTTTCTGGGTCTGGGTTACCGCCCTCAGGATGATTTTGTCTTGTTCCATCCAACTGCCTGCAAATATCATGATGCCATTTTTTTTAACAGCTGAGTAATACTCCATTGTGTAAATGTACCACATTTTTTTGTCCATTCTTCTGTTAAGGGACATCTAAGTCATTTCCAGTTTCTGGCTATTATGAAAAAAGCAGCAATGAATAAGATTAAGCGAGAGTATTTGTGGTAGGAAGGAGTGTCCTTTGGGTATATGCCCAAGAATGGTGTAGCTGGGTCTTGAGGTAGATAAGTTCCCAACTTTCTGATGAACTGCCATACTGATTTCCATAGTGTCTGTACAAGTTATCAGTCCCATCAGCAATGGATGAGCGCTCCACATGCTTGCCAGCATGAGCTGTCACTTGTGTTATTGATTTTAGCCATTCTGACAGGTGTAAGATGGAATGTCAAAGTAGTTTCAATTTGCATTTCCCTAATGGCTAAGGATGCTGAACATTTCTTTAAGTGTTGCTCAGCCATTTGAGATTCTGTACCCCATTTTTAATTGTATTATTTAATTTTTTGATACCTAGTTTCTTAGTTCTTTATAAAATTTGGATATTAGCCCTCTATTGGATGTGGAGTTGACAAAACTCTTTTCCCATTCTGTAGGCTGCCTCTTGGTTCAGTTGATGGTATTCTTTACCTTACAGATTTTCAGTTTCACAAGGTCTCATGTATTAATTGGTGATCTTACTGTCTGTACTATTGTTGCTTTCTTCAGGAAGTTGTCTCTTGTGACAATTCGTTCAAGGGTGTTCCTCACTTTCTCTTCTATCATGGTCGGTGTATCTGGTTTTATAATGAGGTCTTTGACTTACTTGGACTTGAATTTTGTGCAAAGTGATAAATATAAATCTATTTGCATTCTTCTATAGGCAGTTATCTAGTTTGACCAGAACCATTTGTTGAAGATGTTGTCTTTTTTCCAGTGTGTATTTCTGGCTTCTTTATAAAAAATCAGGTGTCCATATATGTGTGAATTTTTGTCTGGGTCTTCAATTTGATTCCATTGATCAATGTGTCTGTTTTTATACAAATACCAGGTGGTTCTTATTACTATACCTCTGTACAGCTTGAAATTAGAAATGGTGGGACCTCCAGCTGTTCTTTTTTCATTCAGAATTGTTGTTTGTTTGTTTGTTTCCATATAAAGTTGAGAATCGTCCTTTCAAGGTCTGTAAAGAATTGTGTTGGAATTTTGATAGTGACTGTATTAAATCTGTAGATTGCTTTTGGTAGGATGGCCATTTTTACTATGTTAATTCTACCAATACATGAGCATGTAAAAATCTTTCCATCCTCTGATATCTTCTTCAATTTACTCCTTCAAACACTTGAATTTTTATCATACAAGTCTTCCATTTGCTTGGTTACAGTTATCCCAAAATGTTTTACATTATTTGAGGCTATTGTGAAGGTTATTTCCTTGATTTCTTTCTCAGTCCATTTGTTACTTTTATATAAGAAGGACCCTGATTTTTGGAAGTTAATTTTGAATCCAGTTACTTTGCTAAAAGTGTTTATCAGCTGTAGGACTTCCCCTGGTGGAAATTTTAGGGCTACTTATATATACTTTCATATCATCTGCAAATAATGATACTTTTAATTCTTCCTTTCCAATTTGTATTCCCTTGATTTCCTTCAGTTGTATTATTGCTCTAGCTAAAACTTTCAGTAGTATATTGAATAAACATGGAGAGAGTGGACAACATTTCTTTTTCCTGATTTTAGTGGAATTGCTTTGAATTTCTCTCCATTTATTTTGATGTTGAGAATAGGCTTGCTGCAAATTGTCTTTATTATGTTTAGGTGTGTATCCCTCATATTCCTAATCTGTCCAGGACTTTTATCATGAAAAGGTATTTGTCAAAGGCCTTTTCTGCATCTAAGGAGATGATCATGTCATTTTTGTTTTTCAGTATGTTTATATGGTGAATTAAATTACTGATTTTCATAGTGACCCATCTCTGCATCTCTGGGATTAAGTCTGCTTGATCGTAGTGAATGATCTATTTTATGTGTTCTTGGATCAGTTTGCAAGTATTTTAATGAGTATTTTTGCATCTGGGTTCATAAGGTAAATTGGTCTGTAATTCTTTCTTTGTTGAATCTTTATGTAGTTTTGGTATCAGGATAACTGTCACCTCATAAAATGAATTTGGCAATGTTCCTTCTGTTTCTATTTTGTGGAATAATTTGAGGAATATTGGTATTAGCTCTTCTTTGAAAGTCTGGTAGAATTCTATGCTAAGACCACCTGGCTCTGAGTTTTACTTTTCTTGTGGGTTTTTTTTGGAGGGGGGCAGGGAGAGTTTTAATGACTGCTTCTATTTCCTTCTACTTAAGTTGTTCATCTGGACTTATTTCAGCTTTGATAAATGGTATCGGTTGAGAAAATTATCCATTTCTTTTAGATTTTCCAATTTTGTGGAATAATAGTTCTTAAAGTATGACATAATTATTCTTGGGACTTCCTTGGTGTCTGTTGTTATATCCCCCTTTTCTTTTCTGATTTTTTAAAAATTTGGATATTCTCTTTATGGATAGGGGTTTGTCTATCTTGTTGATTTTTTAAAGAATCAACTCCTTCTTTCATTGATTCATTGTATTGTCCTCTTTGTTTCTATTTTATTGATTTCAGCTCTCAATTTGATTTCTTGCCATCTACTCCTCTTAGGTATGCTTACTTCTTTGTTTTTTCTAGAGCTTTCACGTGTGCTGTGAAGTTGTTAGTATGAGATCTCTCCAACATTTTTTATGTAAACACTTAATGCTATGAACTTTCCTCTTAGCACCATTTTCATTGTGTCCCATTAGTTTGGGTATGCTATATAGTTATTTCCATTGAATTCTAGAAAGTTTTAATATTTTCTTTATTTCTGGCTGGAACCATGTAGCATGAATCTTAAAAGTTCTTATTAATAAAATCAAACCTGAGCCAGGTATTGGGGTGAACACTGGAAGATCAGAGAACCAGAACAAGCCACAGCTACCTCACCTCGCCGGATCCTCAGCTGGTCTTGTTTCCTCACACTGGAGGCCTCTGAGTCCTCATCCAGTGGCTCTCAGCTGAACTGCTGCTCGAAAGCCTGAAGCTTAACCAGCTAAAAGCTTAACCAGCCAAATGCCTCTAGTTTCTGGTCCTCACACCTTATATACCTTTCTGCTTTCTACCACCACTCCCTGGATTAAAGGCTTGCTTTCTGGGATTAAAGGCGTGATGAGTCACCATGCCTGTCTGTATCCTTGAACACATGGATTTCTGCCTCTGGAATGCGAGGATTAATGGTGTGTGCTACCACTGCCTATCCTTTATGTTTAATATTGTGGCTGTTCTGTCTCTGACCCCAGATAAGTTTATTAGCATGCACAATATTTGGGGGAAGACAATACACATTTGAACCATTTTTTCATTCAGTAGGGAATTGTTCCATTTCCATGGGTTTATATGTTGTTTTGGTTGTTGATATCCAGCATTAATCCATGGTGGTGTGATAGGATACCGGGAACTATTTAAATTGTCTTAATGAGTTATGGAGAAAAAAAGATATGTTCTTTGGTGTTTGGATGAAATGTGCCATATATATCTGTTAGGGCCATTTAGTTTTTATTTTGTTATGTCCAGTATTTCTCTGTTTAGTTTTTGTCTGGATGACATACCTATTAGTGAGACTGTTGTACTGAAGCTTCTCACTGTCAATGTGTGAGGCTAAATGTGTGATTTAAGCTGTAGTTATGTTTCTCTTACAAACATGGGTGCCCTTGTGTTCAGGGTGTAGATGTTAAGAATTGAAATGTCATCTTGGTGGATTTTTCTTTGATGAGCGTGTAATGTTCTTCCCTATCTCTTTTGACTGGTTTTGGTTTTAAGTCTATTTTGTTAGATATTAAAATGGCTACTGCAGCTTGTTTCCTTCCTCTATTTGCTTGGAATATCTTTTTCCAACTCTTTACCCTGAGGTAATATCTGTCCTTGATGTTGAAGTGTGTTTCATGGACGCAAGAGAAGAGTAAATCCTGTTTTCATATCCTTTCTGATAGTCTCTGTCATTTTATTGGAGGAATTGAGACCACTGATGGTAAGAGATATCAAAGAACAATCATTGTTGATTTCTGTTACGTTATTGTTATTGATGGTGGTGGTGGTGTTGTTTGTAAGTGGTGTATGTGTGTGTATGTGTGTGTGTGCGCGCTCCTCTTCTTTTGATTTGTCTGGTGAGGGATTACTTATTTCCTCTGTGTTTATTGGTGTAGTTGAGGTTGGAGTTTTCCGTCTAGTACTTTATATAGGGCTGGATTTGTAGGTAGATATTATTTAACTTGAATTTATCATGGAATATTTTATTTTTTCTATCTATTGTAATTGTAAGTTATACTGAGTATGGTAGTGTGGGCTGATACCTGTGGTCTCTTAGTGTCTGTCCAGCTCTTGTGGCTTTTTAAGTCTCAATTGAGAAGTCAGCTGCAATTTAAATTGGTCGGACTTTATATATCCTTGCTCTTTTTCCTTTGCAGCTTTTTTTAAAATTTTATATTAATTTAATTTTACATATCAGCCATGGATTCCCCTGTCCTCCTTCCTCCAGTCCTCCCCCTGCACTCCCCCCAATCCACCCAACCTCAACATAAATCCAGCTACTCTGAACCTGATAGAAGAGAAAGTAGGAAATAGTCTTGAATGCATTGGCACAGGAGACCACTTCCTAAATATAACACCAGTAGCACAGACACTGAGAGAAACAATTAATCATTGGGGCCTCTTGAAACCGAGAAGTTTTTGTAGAGCAAAGGACACAGTCAACAAGACAAAGTGACAGCCTACAGAATGGGAAAAGATCTTCACCAGTCCCACATCTGACAGAGGGCTGATATCCAGAATATATAAAGAACTCAAGAAATTAGACATCAAAATGCCCAACAGTCCAATTAAGAAAAGAGCTATAGATCTAAACAGAGAATTCTCAGCAGAGGAAGCTCAAATGGCTGAAAGACATTTAAGGAATTGCTCAACATCCCTAATCATCAGGGAAATGCAAATCAAAATGACTCTAAGATACCACCATACACCCGTCAGAATGGCTAAGATCAAAAACACTCCAGTTTATGCTGGAGAGGATGTGGAGCAAGGGGAACTCTCCTCCACTGTTGGTGGGAAAGCAAGCTTGTACAGCCACTTTGGAAATCAATATGGCACTTTCTTAGAAAATTGGGAATCAGTCTCCCCCAAGACCCAGCTATACCACTCTTAGGCATATATCGAAGGAATGCTCAATCATACCACAAGGGCACATGCTCAGCTATGTTCACAGCATCATTGTTTGCAATAGCCAGAACCTGGAAACAACCTTG
This sequence comes from Peromyscus nudipes, assembly GCA_902168325.1. NCBI lineage: Eukaryota > Metazoa > Chordata > Mammalia > Rodentia > Cricetidae > Peromyscus > Peromyscus nudipes. Next base: position 19,299 of record CABHPH010156762.1, on the reverse strand, counting down.
TAGCTTTTTAATATTCTTTGTTATGTACGTTTACTGTTTTGATTATTATGTGTCAAAGTAGTTTCTTTTCTGGTCAATCTTTTTTGTGTTCTGTATGCTTCTTGTACCTTTAGAGCATTTCCTTCTTTAGAATAGGAACATTTTCTTCTATGATATTTTTGGAAATATTTTCTGGACTTTTGAGCTGGAATTCTTCTCTTTCTTCTATTCCTATTGTTCTTAGGTTTGGTCTTTTCATATTGTTCCAGATTTCCTTGTTGTTTTATGTCAGGAGAATTTTAGATGTATCATTTTCTTTGACAGTGGATCCATTTCTTCTGTCCTATCTTTGGATTTTTCATTTCCATCTCGTATAGTCATTTGTTAAAGTTTGCTTCTCTAGTTCCTCTTTGAATTCTTAAGCTTTTCATTTCCAAAATTCCCTCAGATTGAGTTTTCTTTATTGATTCTATTTTCAATTTCAGGTCTTGAACAGTTTTATTTGTTTTCTTCCACTATTTATGTCTTCTTGGATTTTTTAAAGGGATTTATTCATTTCCCCTTTAAGGACCTTTATCATCTTGATGTAGTTGGTTTTAATGTTTTTTCTTGTGCTTTAGCTATCTTGGAATATTCAGAACCTGCTGTGATAGGATAGCTTTTTTGGAGATATATTGCCTTGGCTGTTATTGATTGTGTGTTTGCTGGTGTCTGGGCATCTGGATTTGGGATGATTAGATGTCTAGGTGCTGATTTCTGTGTTTGTCTTTTTGAATGGATATTTTGTTCCTTGGCTTCTGTTTCTTCTCTGGATTTGTTTGTGAGAATGTGATGGCTATGTGTTGCCTATTTTCTGGGCCTATTCAGCTAGTGTGATCACAGAGAATGCCTACTGGTATTGGAGCCTGGGATACTGAGATTTGCTGGGGGAGAATTGTGAGTTTGCCTTCAGCCTACCTGTTGCCCTGGAATGAGCGGCCCTTGTGTTAGTAGGGGGCGCCTGCTGGAGTTGAAGTCTTAAACACAGCAATGATTGAAGGGGGAAGAAGAATAGAAGGGAAAGCTCTGTGGGAACCAGAGAAGATGGGAGCAGGGGAGCAGGGAAGGCTGCCATGGGTGTTCTGCAGCAGAACTGGGGAAGAGACTGAGGGATTGTGTCTGGGAGAACAGAGAGAGAAGAGAAGGTCTCGGGGTAGTCTAGCTGGTTTTTGGTAGGCATAGTATGTGGTTTAGTAGGGGGTGCATGCTGGAGTTGGGAACTAGGAGACAGCAACAAAAGTGGGGCTGTGTGTTGGGGAGACTATGGGATTCACAGGAGATGTGGGCAGGGGGAAGGAAAGTTACAGCTGGTTTTCTGTTTAGCAAGGGGTTGTATTTCTTCTGGTACAGCTGTTTTCAGCAAGCTAATGGCTAAGTTCCTCCACATGTCCCACATTGACAAAACTTTCCCAGGGTGTCCACCAACAGATTTTTATTTGCTCATTTTGGTTTTGTTTTTTAAAAGACTTTAGTTATGACTATATGACATGGGAATTGAGCATACAGAATCATTTCCTGAAAACTTTACCCTACAATGCAATTACTGTTGATTGGGGAATGTCTTTCTGTACACTGCGAATATATGTCCCTCTGATTGGTTGATAAATAAAGCCATTTGGCCTATGGCAAGGCAGTTTAGAGGCAGACGGGAAATTCAAAGAGAGAGCCAGGAAGAAGGCAGGGAGAGATGCCAGGAGGCCGCCCAAGGAGCAAAATGTAATGGGACACAGGTAAATCCATGGAACATGTGTCTATACATAGATGAATAGTTATGGGCTAATTTAAGGTATAGAGCTAGCTATCTAAAAGCTTGAACCATGGCCATGCAATTTTAATTAATATAAGCCTCTGTGTGTTTACTTGTGTCCAAGTGGCTGAGAGACTGGCAGGTGAGAGAGATTTGCCCTGACTGTGGGCCAGGCTAGGACACAGGAATACTTTCAGCTACACACTGTACACACTTTAGGTGCACAAACAGTCTTAGCTATTACTAATGCTCCATTAGGTGCTAAAACCTCAGTCTTATCTATTACCAAAGCTCCATTCTAGTTTTTCCCTATTTTAAAACATTGTCTCTCTACTCACTATTTACTTACAAGGATAGTGGCCTTTACTATTGTGGAGATTTGTTGCTTGCTAATCGCATATTTTGTCTCATTTTAATTTATTCCTCTCTTACTCTGTAATTATCATTAGGAAATAGTGAATAGAAAATGTGATACAGAAAGCATTGTATGGGCATTTGTAGTTTATCAGTAGAGACCATATGCTATTCATTTTTCCTCAGGTAAGTTCCTTGCTGAAGATCTTCTGGAACCTCCAACAGACCTCTCTTGGTAAAGGCCTTCTCTGTAGAAAGTTTCTTTTGGTACTTAGGGATCATGTCATGTGAGCGAGTCAAGAGAAGCACCACCCATTATTGCTCCAACAGCCACTTCTACCTTTTAAGAGATGCTTGGAAACTGTGAAAAGATACAAAGAATTGAAATCTGTGATATTTGGTACTCTCATCTAGCTGATACAGAATGTTTTTCTAAACATCCCACAGCACAGATGGAGGACATGAGAGCAAAAATTTAATCTAACAGGATCCTCTAATGATACCATGACAGGTTTTACACTAGAGAAAGTGGCTTAAAAATAGCCTTTGAGAAAAGACAATAGGAGCTAGAACTGCATGACTATTCCTGAGCTTCTGAACCTTCTTTTCTGCTGGCTGGTCTTTAAAATACACTGGCCTCAAACACAGATTCAGAAGAATGGTACTTTTGTGCAGATCTTTTCTTCACCTTTGTGTAATCATCCCAGATGAGGACAATGCTGGTGTGGCAGGGATGATCATTAGTAGAAATCTGAAGATGGAAAGTGATTGTTACTCATGCTAAATCTGTCTCCCTGAATAGAGTCCTAGAATGCCAAACCACAGCATCTATTTACTCTGTATCTTCAGCTCACATTCACAGGGGTTTGCAGATGATAATAGATAAATATGCCAGCTTGAGCCTTTAGCAATCATTCTCCCCCTCAAAGGTCTTTCCCAAAAAAGTGAAACTTCATGCCAAGTTCTACCTCACTGCTTCATTGACAACTGTGTTTCAACTGTTAATCTGCTGAAGTTGGCAGCAGTATTTCAAGTCATCTGGTTTTCCCCTGATCTCCTTTTGGCTGATAGACTTCTAGACCTCAGAGTTGCTTTCTTTGCTTCATGCACATACACTTTGAGAACTGTTGAGATCTGAGTCTTTAGTCTAATTGCCAATGCCTACAACTTTAGCAAAATAATTGCCAAAATAAAGGTGTATGAGCTATAAATGTCCAAAAATAGCTGCCAGCTATAAAATACTAGTGCTAATATTCCATTCAAAAAACCTATGTATTTGACAGAAATTAGTTCACTTTAGATTTTTCTTTTCTTTTTAGTGCTTTAAAAACAAGTGTTCTATGTACCCTAGGCTGGCTTCAAACTTGTGATCTCACTGTCTCATTTTCCCAAGTGCTTAGATAAAAGGCATGTGCCACTGGCCTTACTAGACTTTTCACTCTTTAAGACACATTTAATGTAGTCACTTAACAAAATAATATAGCCAATGGCTGCTATTAGCTTCTGTAATGTGAAATGAGTAATTTCCAACTTACCTTATTGACAATAAAGAACCTATTCCTTTCCATTCAGACACTATTGACATATGAATATTGTAAAAAAAAAACTCAATTTATAATATCAGTACTTATCAAGACAGGCATAGAACCACTGAATAGCTGAACATATGAACTAACTTGTTTTGGCTCTTTATTCAACATTTTGAATATCTAGTTATGAGAAGCAGTGCAAAGTAGTTAATGGTCATAGTCTTATATGCCGTCATACTGCTACATTAGTTATGTCGCAGGTATTCATATTCTTATTTTGTAGAAGAATCTGGATCTCAGACAAATTAAATGTGTTATAGAATCACATAGCAAAAAATCAGAGCAGCTAAGAAAATAATACCCACACCCATTTAATTTAAGTGGTTGCCTCTTTCATTTTATACTTATTCTAGCCTTCCCTGTAATTAGAGGCTAGTCCATTTCTAGTACCAACTATGATTTTACTAAAATTCCAGCTACAGCTGCCACCAAAGTCCATGTTTCTGGTGAGAGCAATCTATCATACAGAAGATAAATTGACTGCAGTTAGTCTGTGTGAAGTGGCGATGACTAAATCAATAAGACTGCACATGAAATAAACACCTAGTCAAATTTGAATTTCATATCAAATGAGTAATTTGTAAAGTATCAGTATGGCCTATTTGGTATTTAGGACACACTTGTAAGAATTGTTCCCTTTGTGAGAAATCAGACTTTACTTAGACATTCTATATATTTGTTTGCTAAATCAAATAAACCTTTGAATAACAGTTATAGTGAGAACTGGTTCATGTTGGAGATCGAACCCAGGCTTCCATACATTACTGACAAATATTCTACCACTGAGCTACATCCTCAACCCTAGTTTGAACTTCTGATTTTAGAGTACTATTTAGTTGAAGTAGGAGATTGGTTTGGCCCAGGGAAGATGGTATCACATTTGACCATATTCTGAATTTTTTTCACATGCAGAAATAATTGAAAAGGAACTACTACATGCAATTTCTGAACTTGATTTCTCATGCATTACAGCACAAAGTAGCACTCATTGCACCTGAGATTTTAAAGTTCTCTGATGGAACTGAACTATAAGTGTTTTTACACAGCGTATTAAAAAGTTTTCACCTTGAATTGGAAAATCTGAATCCTCCTTCCATCTCTGTCACTTATTAGACAAATGACTTAGGAAAAATTACCTATCATCTTTAAATATTTTTTATGTTTGATGTAGAGGTAATAATCACTGTAAAGTTTATTTCATATAATTGTTCACAAGCAAAATGAGATAATAGATAACAGCATTACTCAACATGTCAGAAATGATGATCATCTTCTCATCAAAAAAGCATTAAATGATAGCAAATTATTACAACAAAAACATTAATAATCATTAAATTATTTTCTTCAGGGAACTTTGTGGTGATATGTGTTCCCCAATATATCGTGCACCCTAATAAACTTTTCTGGAGTCAGAGAACACAACAGCCACTAGATAGACAAAGAGGCCAGAAAATGGTGGCACTCACACCTTTAATCCTAGCATTCCAGAGGCAGAGATGCATCTGGATCTCTGTGAGTTTAAAGCCACACTGGATACAGCCAGGCATGATGGCTCACGCCTTTAATCCCAGGAAGTGAGCCTTTAATCCCAGGAAGTGATGGCAGAAAGCAGAAAGGTATATAAGGCGTGAAAACCAGGAACTAGGGCTGGTTAAGCTTTCAGGTTTTTGAGCAGCACAGTTCAGCTGAGAGGCATCCAGTCTGAGGAAACAGGATCAGCTGAGGAATTGGCAAGGTGAGGTGGCTGTGGCTTGTTCTGCTTCTCTGATCTTCCAGCGTTCACCCCAATACCTGGCTCCAGGTTTGTTCTTATTAATAAGACCTTCTAATGATTCGTGCTACAGACCTTGTTTTTTTTTATTATTTTTGGCAGCATGAAAATATTTTATTTCTATATGACTCAGTCTCCTGCTATTTTGTTCCTATAAAGCCAACTGAAATTGGCTCATTCCAATCTAAGAAAAAGCAAATAAAAATTTATACTCTATGTTCCCAGATCTTATGTGAGATTACATGAGAGTAGATTTATATGAGTCCATATGACATACATGAACTCTTTAAAGTGTGATTAAGCATATTTATTTCATATTTACCTGATAGCACAAGTCTTGAAATTAATATTAAAGTGATTTTATTCGGTGACTAAATTGTTTAATTAAAAGCTTATCAACAAATATTTAGCAGACAAGTAATTCTCAAGTTCTTCTATGCTTAGGAAAGTTGATTCCATTATGGTTCAACTTTTTCACAGCAAATATGAATGAATGTTATATTACCAACAATTTCATTTCTCAAGATTAAGAGTTTATAACTTCCATACTGATTATATGCAACATATATGACACCAAGCAAATTATCTCCATCATGATATCTTTTTCTATGATTGGAGATTGCCTTTTGGAATATTGCCTTAAATATCTACTGGTATCATAAAGGAAATAAAGCTACTAATGTTAGTGGACATGGTTCATAGTGTTACCTGTTGAGAAACAGGCAACTTAATTGTTTTTCTTCTCAATAGTCTTTAATTTTAATTATCAGGGAATATCAAAATATTAGCACAATGAAGAATAAAGATACATATGGGCATTCATTAGTCCAATTAATGCCTTATATTATTTATTTACTTAAGTTAATTTTCTAATGTCACTCTTCACAAATGTGCCACTATGCTTTGTTCTCAGTCATTCTTGTACCTCAATATCTTCCCCTTTCTCCCAACTCCTCTTACAATTGGTTCCCTTTCTCTTTCCAGTTAATGTCCCCTTCTGTTTTCCTACTATGTGTAACCCATTGCTCTAGATCCACGTCATGATTTCCTTCCCAGTTTGATGACCTAAACATACATATATAGACACACACATGCAAACACAGGCAGCTTATTTTTATTTTAGGTCATTTTTGTTGTTTTAGATTATTTTATTTCATGTGCATGAATGTGTTTGCTGGCATGCATACACCGTGTGTTTGATGCTCTCAGTGTTCAGAAGAGGACATCAGATCCCCTGGAACTGGAGGTACGGAAGGCTGTAAGCCACCATGTGGGTGCTGAGAACAGACTCTTGGTCCTCTGAGAGAAAAAGTGCTCTTAACTGCTGAGCTATTATTTCTCCAGCCTGAATTTAACCCTTTTAAATAAAATATTATCAGTTATCCTCACCCTTCCCTTTCTTTCCCTCTCTCTTCTTTCCCCATACCTTCTCTTTTTCTCTATCTTCCAATTTAAGAAGCTACCTTTTTTCAAGAATGATTTTGTTGCACATTAAAAAAAATCCATGAACAGAAATCTTTGTTTTTTACTCTGAATGCTGTCTTGCTAATGGAGGGGCTCTGTTTAATACAGATTTTTTGCAGGTACCAATTAGAAACTTTAGATTGCTAAGGTAGAACATTTTCTTATTCAGGATCAAAGAATCTCTTCTTTTCCTTTTCCTGATTCTTATTTTTTCCTTATCATATAATATCAAAGGAATCATAGAGTGGTCTGCCTCACAATACTACCCTTTAAAGTTGGGCACTATAAAAAATACTGTGGATACACATCAAAACTCAAACAGGTATATATAAAATATGGATTAAATATATATAATTAAAGATACTGTCCTCCTACTTCATATTCAATGCGATCAAGACTCTGATTCTTTTAATGCCACTGCTACTGAGTTCTTCCTTAGCAGTAGATCATAAGCCTCATGAAAGTAGAGGCTTTTCAACCATATTGATCAGCTCCACAGTATCTCAGTGACAATAATAATATAGGTTAATAACAGGTTAAAATTTAAAATTCACAAATGATCACACCATCCAGAAAAGGTAACTATTGCCAATATCATAATGTGTTCATTTTTTCCCATGTCACCTTGCATCTCTCCTTCTACACACACATTTTTTTGTTATTGGAATTTTTCAATGTTACCACATTTCCTCTATTAATCATTCTTAGTACTTTTCAATGCTAGATATGTTTTACTAGAAAACAGAAAATATAGAGAAATAAAATGTTTTCAGCCATAATACTCAGATCTTCTTAAAAAATTATGATAAAAGCTTTTCTCTCTTGCTTTCACATCACTCACTACTTCCCTTCCTCTTACATTGAAATTTGTATTGTTCTATATTTTGGGTTCACTTTAAAAATACTGTATTTTGTATTATTATATACTTGTAATGTGAATTAATAGCTGAAAATATACCACATTATGGCTGAATAATTTTAAGTTAATATGACAAATTTTAATATTTACTTCTAATGTTTATTAAAGAACATCATTCATGATAGTATATAGGTCAATCTTTGACTTGTTATTGAGTGTTTCTTTAGAATTGGGAAGTATCTTTTAGGCTAATAAACCTCTTGAAAACATTAAGCAAGTCTGGGTGAGCTTTATCTAGGATTACTTTGGAATGAATGTCTATTTGTGTATTTTAGTAATTTAAAATACATTGTTTTCTTCTTTTGGTTATAACTGTAGAGAATTTTTAAAAGTTAGTTGGGCAACCTATGGATCACTTATATTTTCTTCTGTTTCATTTATGTTTCAATAATTCTCTAAGATAAACTTCAAGATAATTTTTTATAAGTTATCTTTTTCCTTTATTCTATGTGCTTGGGTGTTTTGTGTACATGTACATCTGTGCACCATGTGGATGCAGTGCTCCTGGAGGCTAGAAAAGGGTGTTGAATTCCTCTGAAACTGTATTTATAGATAAGTCCTCTGGAAGAGCAGCCAGTGCTAAGCCATCTCCGCAGCCCCTCCAATTTGCAGTTTTTCATTAAATTGATCTGAGGATGCATAAATTCAGAAAGCACATAAAAGAAAGTAGAAATGAACCTTATTTTTAGTATTGTGCTTCTTTCATGGATGTCAAACCTCAACTCTGTGTCAGGCATCAGGTACTGGCCACACAATGGAGAGCAAGTCCTTGCTATGGTTAAACCTATCTGGAAGGGCTAATGGTAAGTACAAAGTTGTAGAAAATGCTCATGCATCATCCATCTACACAGTGAGTAGACCTACCACTTGTTCAGAAGTATGGTAGTGAGCACTAACTGTGGTTATTGGTAAGAAGGGCAGTAAGAGTAGTATGGCTAGATCCTGGCAAGAGACAACATTGTCCTGTAAGCTACTCACCTCCTTTAAGGCCTGTGTATACTCTTTAAACAGCAAGTCTGCTCTTTTTTAACAAAGGTGATTGGTGATATTTTTTCGTTCCAGAGAATAAAAGGAATCTTGAAGCTCACACTACATAGTATATCTACCCAGTCGGTGTTCTTCAAAGTTTCAGTCCTACTCTTTCTCTATTTGGATCCTGATTTAAAAAAAAATGTTCCTTCTCACATAGTTAATCTCTGTCTACACTCCATGTATTGTTTCATATAAAGAGCAAGATGAGCCAATCATTTCTTTTTCTAAAGTTTCATTGTGCTTAGCAATGACCAACACATAACCATTTTCATAATGCCAGTGTTTCATTTTACAAATATCAGAGACAGCAAAAGCGAGTATATCCCTATATTCAGTAATGTTAAGTCTTCATCTACTACTTCTGATGAGTGTCACTGGCCATTTAAATATTAAGACTCTTTCTTAAAATTCCTCACAGTACCAACTGTATTGTTTTATTTCATACAAGCAAGCATATGGTAGGGTTTTTTAAAAAATGGCTTTACTGAGGGAGCCCGTGTGGATGGATCAAGAGAACACACTCTTATGGGACTAAGGAAAGCAGATTATGGTAGATTAAGTTCTAAAGCAAAGATGGGGGTTCCATTTCTTTGAAATGTATTTAATTGTTTTTAATTAGCATACTAAGTATTGTGTTTAATTATAGCACTTTCAAACACAATTTGTTTTGTTGATCCTTTCCCCTCTTTTCCCCTATCCCCTTGCCCCCACCCCACCACCTTGTAACATTCCACATCTAGTACTTTGCCTGTTGTTTTCATATTGCCCTCCCTCCTCTCAAAAACTCCTGTATCACTTTTATAATCCCCTTCCAAGTTCAATGATGAATACTCTTATTCACATACACACAGAGACACACAGACACAAATCCTCTCTCTCTGTCTCTCTCTCTCTCTCTCTCTCACACACACACACACAGAGAGAGAGAGAGAGACAGAGAGAGACAGAGAGAGACAGAGACAGAGACAGAGAGACAGAGAGAGACAGAGAGAGAGAAAGCTTTATACTCTCAAATCCTGCATCTGGTGATGGACTTTCTCTAGCTAAATCACACCTAAACCTTACCAAACTGGGGATCAGGCATTTGGATGCCTGGACAAGAGGGGGCATTTCTTTTAAACCACCACACTGTGCTATGGAATTGTTATGAGTTAATAGGTGAATGAGTAGATTCTGTCACAGAGATAACAGGGTCAGACTATGAACAACCAATAAATCCATGGATTGGAAATTTATTTATTCTGAATGAGATAGGAAGACACTGGAGGACTGTAAGTACAGAAGTTACAGTGATTTAACTTTTTAAAGGCTCAGTCTGATGCTGTGTTGAGAATAGACTATATGGTTGATAAACACAGAAGCCATGAAACAAGTTAGGAAGCTTTTGAAACAGTCCAAAAGAGAAATGCTTTTGGTATGAATTAAAGATAGATTTGATGAGGAGTGGTTGAAATGTGGGTATATTTTGAAGGTAATCCTAATGAGGTTTGTTGGCAGATTTGATGCATAGTGTGAAAGAAGCAGAAAGAAATTTTTGGCCCTGAGCATATGGAAGAATAAGTGAGATAATTAAACTGTGGGAGGAATAGGTTTTAATTCTGAGAGTAGAAACTAAAAGTTTGGTTTGGGAAAATTGATATGCCTATATAGTATACATAAAAATGTATTTAGAGACTAGATCTTATGTCAAAGTTATCCTTGGAGGGTAGAGTTCATTTCTTCATCCCACAATGGATATTTATTTGTTGTTATAATTTTGGTTTTGGATATTTTAATTTTAAGATATCACTTAGAACAAATTGGAAATATCGAGGATAGTTGTAAGTACCGATCTGGAGTTTTTAATTTATTACAAGGATTTCCTACTAATTAACAAACTGTTTTTACTACTTGTTGTTATTATGAACAACATAGCTATAATTACCTTCTAATACACAGTATATATTCATTCAGAAATTAATATAATTTACAATTTTCTGATTACTGATAAGATTATATATCTTCAACTATTTCTTTCCTTCCCTTTTGTTCAAACTATTATTTATTTACTTATTAGTTTTTAAGACAAGATCTTGTATAGCCCAGGATGACATGGAAATTACTATGTAGCTAAGACTGGCCTAGAACTCCCTTCACCTCCCAAGGACTAAGATTACAAGCATGTACCACGAAGCCCAATTTTAGGCTTTATGCAATGATAGGAATCAAACCCAGACTTTTATGATGCTGGTAAGAACTTTACTAAGTGAACTTTATCTTGGGCTTTCCTTTTAAATAAACACACACACACACACACACACACACACACGTTTCTCTTGGTTGCAGAGGCCAGAATTCTGTAAGCAGGGAGTCACAACTCATTGGCATTTATTAGAGTTCAAACACGCAAAAAGTATGAGAGAAAATTTTAGTTTGGCTATTTCCTCTTGTATCCCATTATTTTCATACTGGTTGCTGTAAATGTTTCATTTTTATATTGGCTGTGACTCCTTACTTATAGTGCCTCAAGTTATAGTTCATCAAGTATACATTGATGTTTCACTCATAGGCCATGCTGTTTTAACTGTTCAGATTTCTTTTAATTTGCTAAAATATTTAGTTAGACTTCTTGTATTTAATTTTTAGATCATGTTTCATTTTTTCATTAAAAAATTATCTTTTAATAATTCTATTCAGTTTCCTTACAATTATCCACTGTTGATTTTTAGTCATAAAATAATCTATGTTTCATTTTAGAGTTGCTCTGAGACAGCCTGTAATTTTATTTGCTTTAAAAATATATTTTTGTATGTGAATCATTTCTCATATTTAGAAAAGACAAGTTATTTTTATTAAAAAATGCATATTTGAATTTCACTTTTATCATTTTATTGAATGCTAATGTATTTGTCATGATTTATAGTTATGTTCTTATATTTTAGGCATATAATGATTGACAATTAGTGATAATTATGTTTTCTTATAGTGATGACTCATAGTTCTGTTCCATGTGCTATTGAATTAGCCAGATTATCAATACACATATCCATTTCTAATGGTGGGAACAAACACCTATCATTGTTTTCACTATAACATTATTGTGATTTCTACATATTTTCCCTAAAACTGAAGCTGCCTTATTGAGATATTTTGTACAAGTTCTTACCTGAAAGTTATGTTTATTTACAATTTAAGTCATTTCCACATAGTAAACATTTACAATTCTTCAAATTACTTTTAGTATATAAATATCTTAAATATATGACAGAGAATAGTTTCTTTCTTTTTTTTTCCTTTTTGTTTTTTAGATCAGTCTTTTTTGGTTTTACTCTAGGTGCCTGGGCTATCTAGTCTAGGGTTCTTGTTCAACCAAGCAGTACTGGATACGGGTTCCATCTTATGTAGTGGGCCTTAAGTCAAATCAGTTATTGGTTGGTTACTTCAACAAGCTTTGTGCTGCCATTGTCCCAGCATATTTTTTAGGCTGAACACCATTGTAGATAAAAGATTCGTGGCTTGCTTGGTGTTTACATTTCTCTTTTGATAGCATGAGAATAACTTTCTGTATCAAAGATGCTGGAATGTAGGAGTGAAGGCTCTATGAAGGCACCAGCTTGACACTTCCATGTTAAATAAATTGTGTAGGTGTGAGACAGTAGTTTCTAATCTATGGTTTTCAGATATCTTCCTGTGATTATTTTAATAGTAGAACTCATTTAAAATATTTAATACGCTTTAACAGATATTATTCAGTACCAGTAACATAAAAGAATCTTAAAAGAGACAAATTAGCTTTAACCTTGTTGTCTACTGGATAAGACAGACACATTAACCAATAAACAATAACATATGGTTTTCTCAACACACAGCAAAACACAGCAGGTGATATAGTTCTTTCTACCTTGATTAGTGAGTGAGGTTCCCCCCGGTAAGAAGATATGGGGGGAAAAAACCATACCATATCACATTAAGATGAATCTTGAAAGGTGAATGTGTGTTTGGTCACTAAGAAAGACCAGCAAGTCCATTGCAAGTGAAAAAAAAACAGAGTAAGTATATGTATAAGTGTGAAGTATGCTAGCATACGTGGAGCTTAGTTATAATTTAAAATTGCTCATCTTGACTGGTATCAAACAACAGGTACATTCAATATAAAATCTTATATTATCTGCCTCATGTGATCATTTATAAATTTCTTCTCTTCTCTGGTTTAAGTGTTGATCATTCCGGATTAACTAAAATGATGCTAAAGTGAAGATAAAGTAAAGTAATTAGAAGAGCTCATGCAAATTGCAACATGAATGAAAGAAGCTGCTGACTTACTATTAGTTTTCACACAATCTATGAAGTGAGAGCTGTTAGTATTCCCCCAATAATCATTCTTCACTTCATGTATATGAGTAGAATTTTTTAAATTTTATTTTACAATACCATTCAGTTCTACATATCAG
>CABHPH010156761.1:33006-47140 GCA_902168325.1 Peromyscus nudipes | reverse complement strand
TGGTAATTATTGTTACCGTTTTTAGAAACTTAGGATGTAAAAACTGGCTGTCAAACTCTTCATGCAAACCATTGACACTGTATAAATAAAGATGGCTCAAACATTGTGGGGACACTTGATTGAACTACAGCAGGTAGTCACAGTCTCTTGGTCCCAACTCCACACATCCATTTCCAGGTCCTGAAACCCTTGTGGAGCAAGGCCTCCAGCAACTAATATTATTTTAATTTATTTTCTTGGAATTGTTTATATTTTATCTCAGTACATGCCTTCAAAATATGAAACTATTTGGAATGATTTCATATTATACTTGCAATCATCTTTGTCATTTAAATTGAAGCAATGCAGTTTTGATTTGAGAATCTTTTCTTAAAACTAGACAGTGTTTTAACAGCTTCAGTGTTCTGTAGCTTGATGACTCTCTTCATGTCTAGGTGATTTTCTTATGTTAGAAATATAATCATTACAAGAGAATCTTTCACTTCAAAATCATAACAAGGAATTCTCTCACCTCTGACAGCTATTTGGGCATTTTCTCCCAAGTGCAAACGGAAGATTTCCTCTTGTTTTCACATATCACTTTGGTATCATTCTATATTAGGTGTTATATCTTTGATGTTTACAATTCTTTCAATTAAGAATCATAAATACTAAGAAGCAGTCATCTTAAATGTATATTATTTAAACTATTTTGTGTAAAAATTAAAAAAAAATTACTTAGAGTTTAAAACTGATATGGTCAGACAGATCAAATGCAATATAACACTGAATCCATGAAATAATCTTATAATAAAGTATATTAAGTTAATAGTTCATATTTGTCACCTTAGATTTATTTAAAGTCAGAGATTTACTTAGCAGATAAAGAAAATGCAACCGAAGATTTACTAACATTGCAACATGGGAGGAGGGAGGTTGATCATAATGTTAGACTCCCCAAAGTCCAAAATATATATCTATGTGTATATAAAGCACATATATGCTATATAAGTATATATGTGTATTTTTTTTCTATTTTTATCACTACTTTGAATTTATTATTTGAATGTTTGAATTCTAGTTAAATTTAATTTTTTCTGATTGTTTGCTTATTTTTATATCATCTCCCAATATGGCTACTGATATAGTCTGAACAATACCTCACTTTGGCATGAATTTCATTAAATATATGATACCATCCTTATAGAATCTGAAAAATATAACAAAAATAAAAGTATGCAGCTCAGTCTTATATTTCATCAGGCACTCATCCATTCTCTTGGAACTTCATTTTAGTAATTCTGGTAGATATTGTAATTTACATACAATATGAAACATTTAGCTTAAGAATAAGGTAAAGAAAATTGATGTGTAATTTATCTACCATGACCTCTGTTCCTTAATCTTCAAGGCCCATCCTTGTATTATACTTCCTGGGGAAGATTCATTTTTTTTTATATTCAAAACTGATGTTCTTTTTCTTAATGTTAGAACACCAGTTTGCTTTAATCCATATCAGAGTCATAAATTAAAAAAAAAATAAATAGAAGAGAAAGAAAACTACTCATTTAGTGAATCTTACTATTTGAGATGGGAGATCAATACATTATCTCCTGGGAAAATATTTCATTTTGTTTTCCAGTGAATGTATTTTTGAAACAGGGTCACTAATAGCCAATGGGTTCAGATTTGCTTTAGATTAGGGATAACCTTGAACTCCTGACACTTTTTGCTTCTGTCTCCTGACACTTTTTGCTTCTGGGATTCACCATGCTCTATTTAGACAATGCTCAGGGTCAAACTCTGTACCTCATGTATACCAACTAACAAATTATCTTAATTTTTATCACAGGTGAACCCTCATGGACTGTCTGATTTTTATCAAGTAGAGAAACATTCCAATATCAGAGTATAATGTGTGTCAAGTACAAAAGTATGTAATGCATAAAAATAAATGTGTTATGAAAAATGAGACACAAAAGATTGGCTAGACAACATGTTCAAGGCCATAAACTAATATGGGAAATGGTTTAAAACAAAGACCCAAGTTTGCTTTATAATTTTATGTGTATTCTATCTTGCTAAATGATAATCTCTACCTGCTCAAACAGCACATAAAATAATTATTTGCTTAAAGGGTTGGGTATGAGACAATCCAGTAGTGGAAAGTATGACTTGATAGAGCAGACCTGAAAACCACCAAGCACAAAAGGCAATACTAATTCATCTCAGTTTTTTTATTTTCTGTCAGTTACTTCCTACTTCAGTCATGGAAGACGTTGTCTTCAACAGAGGCCAAGGGTGGATTTTAAGGACTTTAAGGATTGCTCTGTCTAAATTGTAGATGGCATAATTCGTATTATTTCCTACTGTCTAACAACCTTGTCTAATACTCATATTTTCACTGACACTGCCTTTAGCTCACCAAGTCAAAGTTACTTTTTCTTCCTTTTGTGATCCAAAGACATGTGGCTGACGTCTGTCACCTGTCTGTCTTGCTGCAGCAAACATTAATGGGAAGTTTTCTCAGTGACATTTCCAGATGAATCTTCAGTTAAAAAAAATCTGGAAGGCAGAGCTAGATTTTATTTATTTTTAATTTTAAAATATCTGATGTCAAAGATAATACAGTCAAGGAACCCACCTATCTGTCAGGAGCTTAAATTTTATTAACTAGAAATAGTAAGCAGCAAGAACAAAGAAGCTACCTGACCCTCTAAAACAGCTGACAAGGGGGTGTCCAAAAATGAGTTTTGAAGTGTCCCTCTATCAGGTTTGACATTTAATTGTACTTAAGTTTAAAAATGTGGTAAATACACCTAAGCTATTTTGTATATTTAAAATATCCGGTTATAAAATGGGTGCATCCTAATGAGTAAAGTTAGCTGAGCTCTGTCAGCCCTTAGCAGGTAACTGTGTTCTTCAGGCCTGTGTGGCAGGCACAGCAAATGTAAGGCTGACTCTGCAATCTACATCAAGATTTCTTAGTAAGCAGTAATAAAATCAGCCACCCACCTGGCTGGGAGCTTAGTGGGAAATTCTGCAATAAGCAGTTCTCATGAGGGGGTCACTGAGAAGATCAAGCAGGAGCATTCATCCCTGGTGTCTACAGATTGTCTTTGGATCAGATTAAAAGATTTTGCATGTATTAAAAAAAAGGACTAGAGATAATACACTAGATCTAGAGATCTGCTTTAGAGTCCTTACCCTACAGCTTGTCACTAGTAGTTATTACCCACAAGGCTGGGTACCTGATGTTGTTTTTAAGAAACTTAATATTAAAATATTAAAATGTATTTGGTCAAACCTTGAAATTTTTTGAAAATTACATTAGAATCACATATTTATAGATTTAATTTAACTATGAAAAATGGGAAGATTAAGAAAGTTACATTTCAAGCACAAGAAAATGTGGAATATGGGAAGACTTTCTGGTGTTAAAAAGCACTTGGTTTTATTATTAAGGAAAAGGAGAAGTAGCCCTGGACATGAGGTAGAAGGACACAAAGCATAAAGGAAGCATGGCTTTCCTAGACACAGAGAGATAGAAAATAGCTTAGATTTGTAGTAGGAGATTCAGGTCACTTCCTGATGACAATTTACTCCTTTTGGTGTCCTGTGTTATTTTTGTATCAGGGCTTCCTATTGTAAAGAATAATGTATCACCATGCATGAGTGAACCAATCACTCATATTGATATGACAACATAGGCAAGAATTTTAGTCATGGATATGACCACCTGAGATAATGAGTGTCTTCTCAAATCTTACCAGTTAAGAATTTTCATGTGTCTGCACTTCAGTAGATGCAGCTGTCATAAGCTATGAGACACGATGGAATGCTAAGGGCCCTCTGTGCTCCACTCATCTTCCCTTCCTTCTCCTGCTTCTTCCACCCAGTTCTTTAACTTGGAACTTTCTTGGACCAGAGGATAACTAGGCAATACTCTCTTTTGATCAAGTAATGACGATTTATATCCACCCTATATTTTCATGGCAAGGCAAGAAGACTGTAAGAAAATTTCTTTCGGGCAGAAACCAGATTCGTTTCTGAAGGGAAATGAAAGTATCATTTTCCTTCATGACCAAGTTTAAACACTCACTTGAAGCTCCCTTTTAAAGGATTAGCATGTCCTAAACTCAAGACTCCTCAAGGTGTGAAACACACTCAAAGGTTATTAGTTCTCACCTCAGTCTTTCTCCATCATCACTGGGAAACAAATGAATGGTAACAGGAGACTTACAGGGTTACTTGTTTTGCATTGACATTTCTATGAAAGAATCTGGGGCATTGGTCTTCTGCCAGCTTCTGTAAACTGGCAGATTAGAAGGAGGGTTAATTCTCACTCTTTTGACACAGAAGCAATACAGCTAAGAATGGAAACCAGAACTGGGCTTTCGGTTGCATGGTTGTAACACCAGCACACGGGATGCTGTGGAGCTTATGAGCTGAATGCCAGTCTTAAATACATAGTATCAGACCCAAACCGTATCTCCAAACTGTAGAGTCAATAAATGAATAAAGGCATCCTGAGTCTCATCATAATGCTACCACTCCTCTAAACATTTGAACCTATATCATGACAATACAGGATTTATTTCCCAGAGTTGCTGAAGTAAATGTGACAACATAAAGTCAGTAGCACTGTCTTTCATGGGCATGCATTAATTAGATATGAAGGCATGGAAACTTGGTCCCAAAACATTATGCAAAAACATCTTTACACTAATTAAACACAGAAGAAATAGAAAATAAAGGGGAAGATTTGGATGCTTCTTACTCTCAGAAAAGCAAGACTAAAATCAAGTATATGTCTGTGTCTTATGCTAACTCTACCATGAAAAATATATGCTGCTCAAAATTCATTGCAAAATGAAGAAAAAGCCTGACGATTCCTTAAGGTGTTTCTTTGGCGTCTTTTCCGTGTAGGTTCAGAATGAAATCTCAGCTTCGTATCTTGGCCTCCACATCTCTTTCATTCTTCATCTTTCTCATCCGGCTGCATCACTCCCTCCCATCCTCTCCCCGCACCTGCCACTTTTTATACATCACCTGCTGTTACCTTTCATCAGCCACGTCTCTACATACACTTTTCTTCTGTGTGATGCTGCCCCTGCATTTCTTCATTCTGCAGATTTTACTCAGCTTTCAATGCTGACTTGAAATGTCATGTTTCCTTTCTTGCTGTGAAACTGTCAGCTGTCACTTCGTATGTTGTCAGCTCATTTACCTCAGTGTTGGAATCTTCTCTGCTCTTCAGAGTCCCAACATCTAATTTGTCCTCATAGTGAAAGCAAGCATAGAGTCTACACTATGATAAAATAGATGTAGAGGGGCATCTGAGGATATACAGCCTAATTGTTCAGGAAAGTCTGTGTTCACAGGGTAACATTTTTCTAGCAGCTCATTTGGGTTATTTCTATCCTTGGTTATTATAATTTTAGGGATAAATATAATAAATTATTGTTATTTACTTTTACCTTTTAGTTCTTGGTCATTTAGTGTTTGTTTAGAAATAAGTAGATTACAGCTTGAGTCCGGCCTGGTCTACAGAGAGAGATCCAGGACAGGCACCAAAACTACACAGAGAAACCTTGTCTCAAAAAAAAAGAAAAGAAAAGAAAAGAAAAGAAAGAAGTAGATTACAAATATATTTGCTCTATTAGTTATGTTCACAAAGCGGTTATTTAGATTTCTTTTGCCATTGTGGAAACACCTATTAGTTTTCATACTGCATTCATAGAACAGTGAACAAAAACACTGTTATCTCTTTAAATGAATCATAATCCACAATTTTTCACAATTCTTTTATAGTATAATGTGTATGTTCTGCTATCAATTTTTCTAATGTCTCTTATTAATTTTACATTGTAAAATCATACTAATTGTTCTTTAGATTGTTAAACATAGGATTGTTTGGATAATACAAAAATTATAACATATTCATATAGAAAATTATGTAATTTTCACTGAACTAAATTATGTAGTTCGTCATTAAATTAGTTTTAAATTAAAGTATATAGCATATCTTAAATAATTTTTTACATAAATATCTATGAAATAATGTTTTTTATTCAGACATTAAACAAATTTCTTCAATGTGTATAAAATGTGTTAGTAGATTTTTACCTCAGACGGATTCAAAAGTAATTATATCAAAGAAGTTAAGGATGTAATGTATGAACTATGAACTTTGCAGAAACATTCATTTCCATGTAAAATATTTTTTAAAATGCTATTACTGAAAAGTATGTGAATAGAGTCCATACTTAACTTTATACAAAAGTTTAATTTATAGTAATAGGTTTTTATATTCTGCAAAAAACGGAAATATTTATGTCACTCATTCCTCCTGTATTGAAAAGATTTTCCACTTGCCAAATTCGATTTGTTATAAGCTATCATGATTTATTTTATTAATTAACTTATTTTAAAACCTAATTATTGAAGAGTTTCAGTGTGGAAGTCGAATGCATCTTTTGAAATGCCTTTATTTGTACTTGTGGATATGTGACTTTTATCTTTTATCCTGTGAATGTGCATCAATGAACAGTAATTGATATTCATGTATTGGCCCCTCTTTCCAATCTGGTTATAAAAACCCCTCTGCCCATTTCATGTGGAACTGAACTCAGTTTTCTACTGTTTTCTGTATCTTTACATATATATTCTTAGAGATATTAGCCTGTAATTTATCAAATTTGGTGTGTCTTTGTTTGTCTTTTGTATTACAGTTATTGATGACATCTTGAATCAGGTTTGGAAGTATTTCTTCTTCAGGTTTTGGAAAAGTTTTCAAGATTGTCATCAGTTATTTTAATTCTGTGTGTGTGTGTGTGTGTGTGTGTGTGTGTGTGTCTGTGTCTGTGTCTGTGTGTCTGTGTGTCTATATGTCTCTGTGTGTGTATGTTTACCAATACAGGTCTAGGATGTTCTTTGTAGATTTAAAATACTAACCCACTAATCAAATCCTGATCAGCCATGATGTTCTGTTAGGTATCATGATTTAGTTCTAGTAGATGCAGTTATCATTTGTTTCTTCTGTATATTGTTGCATGTACACACACACACACACACATCTATATATGTATATAATTTTCATAAACCCTAACAAAAATAAACCTGACATAATATTGAACAGAATTGTTTTTATTATCACTTATTAACAATGCTAGGCTAGATTTATGTACTGTTCATGTCATGTATGTGAATAAGAAGAACAACTAAAACTCAAAATATGATATAGTTTCTATGCATTTTTTCTTTTTCTTTTCTTTTTTTTTTTTTGGTTTTTTTGAGACGGGGTTTCTCAGTGTAGTTTTGATGCCTGTCCTGGATCTCACTCTGTAGACCAGGCTGGCCTCAAACTCACAGAGATCTGCCTGGCTCTGCCTCCCGAGTGCTGGGATTAAAGGCATGTGCCACCACCGCCCATCCAGTTTCTATGTAGTTTTTAACTAGTGACAATCTACATCTTATATACTTTACATGGAGGTAATTATGCAATATTTTTGCAAATTATATTTAGTATTTTTGGGAATGTTTCAGGATTATAGCACACTTCTTTTGAACTAGATATTCAACTTAAATGAAATAGAAATAAATGAGTTCAGATTTCATGAAGTGTTAAGGATGATTATTTTACTTCTGGTTGATTTTGCAAGTTAAATTGTTCAATGCTTATCGTTTAAAATGCTGTTGTTGCTTAATTTCATCATATTATAAGATATGATGTCATTCTCATAAGAGAGTCAGCAGACAACTTCTGAGTGATCAAGCAAGGCTGTATGACAGTCACACAGAGAACACTCAGGCAACCAGACATATTTTATCATGTCATGCATCATGAGAAACAGCAATGGCTTTTTAAAAATAAACCTATAGTTTGAAATCAGCTTAAACACCATATTGTAGAATTATTAAAGAATACTAGAGCATGGAGTTGAAAACACAAAGCCTCCAAACTATAATATGCAATGCCTTGATTCTATGCATCTATATTTAGACTGAAAATGGAGAATTAATTGTACAAGCAGGTTGAGGATAATAGTCATAATTAAGGACCAATTTGATAACACAGTATTAAAAGAAAAATAAATTGTTCTTTCTTTGCTTGCTGTTTTGCTATGGGAATTGTCCACAGACTTCTATCAGAAGTAATAGCTACATGCCCTGCAACTACGGTTCATCCTGTTTAACTCCAAAGGTCACAACAGCATCAGTTTCTGCTCTCTTTACTATGATGATTTTGCTGCTCCTAAAACTGTTTAGACAGTCTCAAAATCCTCCCTTTTCCAGAGGCCTAACATCTGCTTTAACCACCATTGTGATTTTCCTTTTTGTGCAAATAGTATTTTGTCACTGAGACATATTCTAATTGTTTACTTAAAGTTGCAGACATAATCCATATGCCCAGCAAGGCTTTCTCGACACTAGTTATGAGTTGTGGCACTTAGAGACGTCCATAAACATATCTATGTGTCTGCTTTATTTATTTATAATATATCAGTAGAATTGCAGGATCTTTTAAAATTTTTGCCAATGTACAAATAGATGTGATAGATAGATGATAGATAGATAGATAGATAGATAGATAGATAGATAGATAGATAGAGTAGTGTGAAGCACATACAATTCAATATCAATTGAGTAAATAAATATAGGTAAAAGTTTTCTTAAATATAGTGGTCTTCATGAATTAACATAGCGTAAAGAAGAAGGTTTTTTTGAGGGTTATACACTGTATTTGTAAATCATTTAATCTCAGTAGTGATGTAGAACTTATTTTTGAAGGCTTCTATCATAACTAAAGCAAAATGAGTATAAATTTCAGAATTATTCATTCAAACCACTGAAGTTTGCTTAAACTACATAACACACACTAAGGAAGATGGTTGTTATGACAACATGCATTAGAATATTCTATTGTTAGTGTTCTAAACTGTGACAGTGCAATGTGGTGTCTGTGCATGCAGCATGCATGATTACTGATTGCAAGTAAGATAATCACAGTCCTCTGAGTATGGTCATCTTTCTTACAATTTATTCTACATCTTAAAACATCTATTAAATATTACTAAGTATTAATTCAAATTAATGTATTATTTCTGTTATATGCAAACAAATATGTTTATAGAATCTAAGATTAGAAAATTATTTTTGTATTATTTCACATAGAATTTTGCATATAACATTAACAAAATTCTATTTATATAGCATCATTTGTAAGACTACCTTCATTAAGATAGATTTCACACTGTGGAATTTGTTTTTAAATATAAATTTTATATTTTTGCCATCCAAACCATAATATTTAATATTTTTTAATTGTGTTTTCAGGTTATATTCTGTTGGGGGTCGAGATGGAAGTTCTTGTTTGAGCTCAATGGAATACTATGATCCTCACACAAATAAGTGGAGCATGTGTGCACCGATGTGTAAGAGGAGAGGAGGTGTTGGAGTGGCCACCTGTGACGGTTTCCTTTATGCAGTGGGAGGTCATGATGCTCCTGCTTCAAATCACTGTTCCCGGCTCCTGGACTATGTGGAAAGGTAAGCCCCAAGGGTATTAAAAAAGAGCAAATATGACTGTAAGTACTGTCATTATTTTCTTTTCCTCCCCCTCTCTGTCACCCTCCCTTCATCTTTTCTTCCCTCCATTCTTTCATCTTCCCTCTCCATCTCCTTCTCTAGCATATGAATACTGTTATGATTTCATTTTCCCATGTTGCTTTGTTCCATTAGCTTAAAGCTTCAGCATTTCCACATGATACTTAAGTACACTACATATTTCTGCTGAGGGCTTTTTTTTAAAATGATGACTGGGACAAACGTTTGCCATTTACTAGACAGAAAAGTTTGTCATTTATTTCAGAAGTTGCTCTTTTATCAATTTATTTTATTTGTCATTTGTTATATTACCTCCAACTCTCAAATATGAGTCACAGGTTTCTTTGTTTGAAAATAACATTTTGAAACAATATAAAATTATTGCTGGTATACTTCATATAATGTTAGTTTATATAGGAAATGTAAATGGTCTTATAATTCTTGATGAATTTGAACCAGATACATCAGTGACAAAGTGATACACTATTTTGGCTTCAGAATTAGTCTAATAAGACTTAAACATACTGGTTTGATTATAGGTGTATTAGGTCACTTAGACATATTTGGCTGTTTGGAGAAAACACTGTTAAGTTCTTAGCAAAGCATGTAGCACAAATTCTAATTGGTCTTAATAATAAAACCCTGGAGTCAGATATTGGGATACATGCTGAAAGATCAGAAAAACAGAGTAGCTAGCCACTAGTTCTTAGCTCTAGGAAATCCTCAGCTGAAAAGGCATGAGTTCCTGTCTTCTCCTGCCTTAGATTCCTCTCTGCGCCCAGCCATAGTGCTTCCTGTCTTCACCTCCCTAGTACTGGGAGTAAAGGCATGAGATCCCAAGTGCTGTGACCAAAGGTGTGAGTCACCACTGCCTGGCTCTGTTTCTCTTTTAGACTGGATTAATCTTGTGTAGCCCAGGTTTGCCTCGAATTCATAGAGATCTGTTTGCCTCTGCCTCCCAAGTGCTAGGATTAAAGATGCGTGCCACCACTGTCTGGCCTCTATGGCTAACTAGAGCCTTAGCGCCACATTGATCTTCAGGCAAGCTTTATTTGCTAGATCACAAACAAAATATCACCACAAATGCTGGTGAGTTTTCTAATTACATATTCATTAACCTTCTTTGACACAGAAATGAACACAGGGAATATCAAGACATCTGGTTTATTAGTTGAGATAAGTAATTCTCTTTTAAATCCCAAATCTAGGGTAGAATACCATGTTGTTCCTTACTCATAGTACATGTCCATAGTGTTGCCACCTTGGTATTGTGACTGACATGCTAAGCTAAAACATTTAACTCTATGTAAAAAGGAGAAGAACATGGTAAGAGATTGCTCACTCATTTTAAGGATCTACCTGCAAGCAAAATAAAAATGATCTCCAGATTTTATTTCAGTGAAAAATTGGCTAAACTGTCATAGTGACTTGGGAGCAGAGTATCTTAGGAACATCACAGGCTCCATACATAGCATTGAAGATATGACAAATACCATCTTGATATAAAGAAATCATGACCTTCCTTAATAATTAAATTGAAAATGGGACAGGAGGTGAGAAATCAATGAGTTATCTCTTCTAATTTATTTTTTCTAAATATACAAGTTTTTGTTTTGTTTTGTTCATTGAATTCAAGTTTAATGGCAAGAAATAGTTTGTAGGTAATGAAGTGTATTCAAATTTATGAAATTTATTGGATATTATAGAGAGAAAATGTTGAAAATTATGGTTTTTCTGTGAAAGAGATTGTGCCTTTATGACTACCTGTAATATATATAGAAACACAGAAATGTCAATATATATGAATATATATATATATATATATATGTGGAGAGAGAAATACATATGTTTGTGTATATGTATGACAGAGAAGGAACTGCTAAATCCCATGTTTCCTATTAAGCATCCCCTAATCTACTGAAATAAAAAATCTACATGTGTTACACTGAAGTGTTCAGTAATCCAATAGATGAAATCTTTTTGTAAACATTCAGACAACAGTTTATTTTAAATTATTAAAAATCTCAAAGAACATTCACTTCCATCTAGTAAATACTTGGGAAATTGAAAGAATTGTTGCATATGATAAGGCTGCTACTTCTACCTTGCATATTTTAGGTAAATGCTGCTAACAGAATGATATTTTCTCCAAGAATTCCATATGAATTTACTCTATAATGTACTGAAACGGTATTTGTTCTCACAAGCATAAATTATTCAGCCTAAGAATTCATTTACCATGCAAAATTAGATTAAAATACTCAAAGCTATTTCAAGTTATAGGCATTCAGTGGTTAGGCACAGCTTAAGTAATGAAGAAGCACACAATGTTATAATGTTTCTTGGACAAATTTACACTTGTTGTCAGAATTGAAGCACTTTTGCATATTAGAAGACATGTTTTCATATTGATGATTTCCCATGTAAGTGATTAATAAATCAAGATGCATAATGGTGCCTCTGAAAAACTATTTTCTGCATGTAATGTGAATAGTGTTTTAGTATATTATTATAATCAAAGATTACTAGAAATTGCTAAAAGTTTAGTGTCTAATGCTATGTTTTATATATGTATATTACCTGTATATCAGGATGATATCTCATGGAGACATAAAAGCATTATGTATTGATGGTGACAAGCACAGCTATTTAAAACTTATCAGAATTGTTCATATTGAGCATAAAGAACACTGGCACCTCAGAGAAGTTAAGAAGGCAGGGAAAGAGAGAAGTGAGTTAAGAACAATGTGGGAAAGTGATAAACATCTGTTTTATAACAAAACTTCACCCTAATAAGTGATCTTGATTGATGAAATTCACTGCATAATATTACTAAGGTTTAGGAGAATTTAAGACCATACGTTTTTTGTTGTTGTTGTTGTTGTTGTTGTTTTTTTTTTTTTTTGGTTTTTCAAGACAGGATTTCTCTGTGTAGCTTTGCGCCTTTCCTGGAACTCACTTGGTAGCCCAGGCTGGCCTCGAACTCACAGAGATCTGCCTGCCTCTGCCTCCGGAGTGCTGGGATTAAAGGCGTGTGCCACCACCGCCCAGCACGTTATCTTTTTTAAGAAGAGTAATGTTTTTGCCCCTACTCACTTATATATAAATATTATTTTGCTTACATTTTTCTATTTGGGTTGCTCCTACTTTTATTGTGTACAAACTTAATATCAAAGTGGACAGGTATTTGGTATAATAATAAATATACTAGAGATGGAACTTTGATTCATTTGAAAGAATCATACAATTCTAACAAATATAAAAAGTCAATAAGACATGAAAATTAACTTCACAATAATACTATTAACATAGGGATAATACTGCTATCCTTTAGGATATTTCTATGCTTTTAAAATCAAGTCAAACACCTACTGGTCAATGTATCTGTTCTATCTACAGCCTTATAGCTCATCTGAATTTTAATGATCATACACTAGTCTGATCATTAAACATTTTTTAATTTTCTTCATTTTATTTAAAATATTTTTTCTCCTTTCTTTACTTGACTATTCTACAATCATAGAGACCTCTGCATTGCTGGGATTAAAGACATGAATCACTGCCACCCAACAATTTTTTTTTCTCTTATAAATAATCCTGATTACAGTTTCCTCTCCATCTACTCCTCCAAGTTTCTTACCAACTCCCCTCTCACCCATCCCCTTCCCCTTTCCCTCTCTCATTAGAAAATAAAAAGGATTCTAAGGAATAATAATAAAATAAAAGATAAGATAAAACAAAAAATAACACATTCAAAATAGACAAAGCAAACAGAAGGAAAATTATCCAAGAGAAGGCACAAAAACAGAGATCCACTCAATTACAAATGCAGCCATTCCATAAAAACACTAAACTACAAGCCTTAGTATTTATGCAGAGAACCTGGTACAGACCACTACAGGCCCTGTGCATGCTACAGCAATCTCTATGAGTTCATATGGGCTTTGATCTTGTTGATTTAGAGAGCCTTGTTTCCCCAGAGACCTCCATCCACTCAGGTTCTTACACTCTTTCTGCCTCCACTTCTGCAAGGTTCCCTAAGCTCTGAGGGGAGGGGTTTAGTGGAGACACCCTATTTAGGCCTGAGTATCTCCGCCAAACTTATACTCTCTGCATACTGTCTGGCTGTGGATCACTGCATTTGTTCCCATCTCCTGCAAGAGGAAGCTTCTTCCATGATTATTGAACAAGGCACTAATCTACGAGCATAGAAGTTTGTCATAAAGACTAATTTGATTGCCACTTTTTTTTTGTTTCTTTAGTCTTTATTTTTAAAGACCATTTTTATTTTTATTTTTATTGGACCTGAGCAATCTAATCTCAGGTTCTTAGTCATTTCAGCAGTATTGGGTATAGTTTCCTTCTGGTGGAATGATGGAGCTTAAGCCTAATCAGTTATTTGTTGGTTACTCCCACAAGCTTTGTGACACCTAGCATATCTTGCAGGTAGTATCCCATTGTGAAGAAAGGGTTTGTGGCTCACTTGATGTTCATAATTCACTGTAGATAGCATGCAGAGTACCTTCCTTAACCAAAGACACTAGGA
>CABHPH010156761.1:0-27244 GCA_902168325.1 Peromyscus nudipes | reverse complement strand
GGAGGAGGGAGGACAGGGGAATCCGTGGCTGATATGTAAAATTAAATTAATTATAAAATTAAAAAAAATAAGAGCTTATACAGCAAATTACAATTTCATTACACTGATTGTCAGAACAAGCATTGATACGGACTATATAATTTCAGTTAACAATATTTCATACATATTAACCCACGCATTGTCTTTAAAATGGACATCTTATTATATAATGTTTAATAGATATTCATATATATTAGAATATAGCTAAAATTATTTCTTTTAAAACAGCCTTATTGCTAATCTTAGTCATTAAAATTAAGAAAAATTATTCAAATATAATGTGTTTACTTCTAACTTGAACCCTTTTCTTTACATATCTATGTCTTTCTGACTTTGAGAGATGTCTTGTTGGGGCTTTCTCTCCCCCAATATTCTGCTATATTAGGTTTCCATACTACCTCTCAAATGGCCCTTAGGTTTAACTCTTCCTCTGGTATTGCTTTATTCCCTACCCTATTATTTCTTTCCGCATTTGATCCTCCTATTCCTGCCCACCATGTACACCCCCCCCAAGTCAATCCATAACTAATTATGTTAGTTTCTCTTTCTCTATACCTAATTTCTATGGTTATATAAATTTTAGCCTACTCATAGTAGGATTAAAAGCTAACATTCACATAAAAAAATACATACCATACTTACTTTTTTTGTTCCCTGGACTGCTTACTCAGGGTTATTTTTTTCTAGCTACTTCTATTTACCAGTGAATTTCATTTTTTAAATATTGAGTAATATTCCATCGTGTAAAGTTACCATATTTTCTTTATCCATTCATGATAAAGTTTCATGATGTCCCATTAACTAATTGTTGATCTTTCTTAGTGCCTGTGCTATCAGTCTTCTGTTCAGAAAGTCTTTTCCTATGTTAATGAATTTAAGGCTATGACCCATTTTCTCTTCCATAAGGTTCAGTTTGTCTGTTTTTGTGTTGAGATATTTGACCCATCTGGACTTGGGTTTTCTGTAAACTGATAAATTTGAATCTATTCAGATGCTTCTAAATGAAGCCATCCAGTTTGACCAGCAATATTTGATGAAGTTGCTTATCTTTTTTTTAGTGTATATTTTGGGTTCTTTATCAAAAAAAATAGTTATATGGAAATTTTTACAGGTCTTCAATTTGATTCTATTGATCAAAATATCTGTGACAGTCCCATAACTTTTTTTATTAATATATCTCTGTAGAACAATTGGAGGTCTCAGATGGTGATATCTCCAACAGTTCTTTTATTATTCAAGATTCTATTAGTTATCCTGCATTTTTCTATTCCTATGTGAAGCTAAATATTTTCCTTTCAATATCTGTGAAAAATTGAATCGGAATTTAGGTGAGTATTGCATTGAATCTACAGATTGCTTTTGGTAGGATGGCCATTTTTCTGTAATGATCTTACTGATCTATGAGCAAGGGGGATCTTCCCATCTACTGGTATCTTCTTCTAATTATTTTTTCAAGACCTTAAAGTTTTTATCATAAAAGTCTTTCAGTTTCTTCGTTCATATTTCCCCATGATAGATTACATCATTTGAGGCTATTGTGAAAGGTGTTATTTTCATGATTTCTTTCTCAGTCCATTTTTTATTTGTATATAGTAGGTCTACTTACTTTTGTAGCTTAATTTTGTACACAACTACATTGCTGAAGGTGTTTAACAGCTTAGGAGTATCCCAGTGGAATTTTAGCATCGCTTCTATATACTCTCATGTCATCTACAAAGAAAGATACTTTGGCTTCTTTTCAAATTTCTTGTATCTCTTGAGGTTTGCTTTGTGTTCAAGAACGTAGTCAATTTTGTAGAAAATTCCATGAGTTGCTGAGAACATTCTTTCATGTTTCAGTGAAACATTTTGTGAATACTAGGTCTATTTGGTTTTTATGCCAGCTAGCTCCAGCATTTTTCTATTTAGCTTTTTTCAGGGTGATGTGTCTATTGGTGAGACTAGAGTATGAAAATCCCATCTGTCTGTGAGGGGCAGTATGTGATTTGAGCTGTAATGGTGTTTCTTGTATGAACTTGGTTGCCCTTTTGTTAAGTGCATAGTTGTGAATTATAATATACTCTTGGTGGATTTTTTCCCTTGATGAGAGTATAGTCTCCTTCCCAATCTCTTCTGATTAGTTTAGGGTCAAAGTCTATTTTGCCAGATACTAAAATCTCTGTACCAACTTGTTTGTTAGACCCATTTGCTTGGAATATCTTTTTCCATCATTTTACCCATAGGTAATATCTATCCTTGGTGGTAAGATATGTCTCTTGGATGCAGTAGTATTTTCTCTGGTCTCTATTATGGTAATATATACTGTGCACTCTAATAAAATTTACCCAAAAAATCAAAAAGACACAGCAACAAGCCACCTCTTACCCCTAGGACTCCTCAGCCTGAAAAAGTTCCAGCTGTAAGGGCTTCCTCAACCAAACAGGCTTCTAGTTCCTATCTCCCAGTGCCTTATATACCTTTCTCCACCCAGCCATTAAAGGTGTGTGTGCTTCCCAAAAACTGGGATTAAAGGTATGTGCCACCACTGCCTGGCTGTTTCTCTCCTAGACTGAGTCAATCTCATGTAGTCCAGGGCGACTTTGAACTCACAGAGATCCAGGCAGATATCTTCCTCCCAAATAGTAGGATTAAAGGTGTAGGTGTGTGCCACCACTGTCTGGCCTCTATGTTTAATCTAGTCTCTTGTTCTGTTCTATCTTCTGGCATATTTTATTAGGGTACACAATTTATCACTACACTGTATGGTCAGTGTTTTGATTGTTATAAGTCATTAGGAATTTGTTTTTTGATTAAGTCTATTTTCTGTTCTGTATGATTCTTGTACATTCTTTAGGTTGGGGATTTTTTTTCTGTGATTTTCTGTGACTTTGACTTAGGTTTCTTCTCCATCATTTATATAGATATTATTCATAGACTTGCTCTTTTCAATGTGTCCCAGATTTCTTGGATGTTTTGCCTGGATTTTTTAAGATTTAACATTTTCTTTGACTGGGGTATCCATTTCTTATATCTTATTTTCAGTGCATGCAGTTTTTTTTCCATTGCCTGTATGCTGTTATTGAGGTTTGTCTCTGATATTTCTGTTCCAGTTTTTACTTTTAATTTCAAGTTTTACTTTACTTTGGGAGATTCACAGTGATCTCATTCCCACTTTAATATATTGAACTTTTTTCCCATTCAACACCACTGTTTGTTTTGGGTTTCATTAATTTCATTTTTGGCTTTAATTATTTCCTGCTTATGATCTTTGAATATTTTTATAATTGCTATTTTGAAGAGTTTGCCTTGTGTGTTGGCTTTGTTGCTTTTCTCAGAATCTAAAGTAGTATTGTTGCTAGGCTCTAGTGGAGATATATTTTGCTTGCTGTTATTAATTTTATTTTTTCCCCGGGTTACTAGGCATCTTGGTCTGAGTTGATTGTGATTCTAGATGTTGATATCTGGTCTTTTCTTTGTTGGGTTTGTTTTCCATCTTGTGGCTCCTGCTGACGTTTCCAGATCTTATAAATTTGTGGTGGCTTTAAATTACCTTATGTGGAATGCTTTTGAGTCCTTTGAGGTGTGGCCAATGTGAGTCCCAGTTAGAATCTGTTTCTAGGTATTGAGAACTGACAGTTTGGAGTGGGGTTGGGCTGGAAGGGTAGTGGGTTGTGCAGGTCCACAGGTGGGATTAACCTGGGTCTGGAATCCTCATGGAATGGAGGGAGGGAGGGAAGATAGGCTGCTGCATGTCATCCGCTAAAGGGCTGGGATGAGACTGAGGAACTGAAACTGAAGGCTAGGAAGAGAAATGAAGACCCTTTACTTGATTCCCTGGCTGTTGAGGCTAGTGGGTTCTTAGGAAGAGAGTCTGGTATTGATCTTTGTTTCTTTCCCTCCTCTTTGCTTTCTTTAGTTGGTATACATATAATGCTGCAAATATTTCTGTATGTAAATGCCTCTGTCTAAACACTGTTTTGAAATTTGAGTCATTGAATTGTCTCATTTCTATTTGATAGTAGTTTGATACTTAAAAGAAATGCTCCGTGAATATTTTTAATTCAAACTGCATCCTTTATGTATGAGACTGACAATGAAGCTTGGCAGTTTAATGCTGCCTGAAAAGTGCAATGTGAATTTTCAAAGGGAAATGAACTCATATTCTGTGACTGTTACACGCCTTTAGAAGCTTTCATTTACAGCCCATTTTATTCACTACGTACTGGTGCCTGCTTCACTTGCCCGAGGGCTGTAAAGTTTAATAGAGACTCTGTTACAGAGCTCACATATTGACTAGGAAGACCAAGGTAACATTTAGAGATGTAGACAGACCAAAAACAAACCTTCGACACTGCCCCTTCCTTTTTACTTCTTTATTGTCTTAATTAAATGGCTGGCACAGTTTAAAAAAACTACTTAAAATTACTTTTTATTAAAAATAACAGTACTATTATATAATTCATAGTTAACATTTATAATATCTTTTATAAATCTTTAATCATCTATGTCAAAACAAAAAAGATACATCACTTTGTGGATAACTTCATATGCCTCCAGGCAAAGAGGAAACTGAACAGTTCTAAATACAGAAATATCTTTCTAGAACTGTGAATGTGAGAGGTGGTCAGTAGTACAGGTCTGGGTAATTCTGAGTGCGTGTTCACTTTCTACTCATCTGTGATGGAGTCTGAATGCCACAAGTCAAAGGAAACTCATGGATTAGTGTGACTTCATTTAATTTAAATTGTAATGCATTCAGCTAAATATAAACAGCATTTCAGACATTGAGAAATAAAGCACTAATATATATTTGAAATGATGCTTTCTACTTGAAACAGACCCCATCTAATACAAAGAATGGTTTTGCAGAACACAATAAAATTTTAAAGTTACTTTCAAGAAATTTGTGCAATGTATAAAATGTTTATTTGTATATGTAGCTGCAGTTTTCAAGTTTGTATCCGGATGTAAATAGATAAGTTTTGTACAACTCATCACAAAATATTGACTTGCAGAATTGTGTCAACATTCTGCATTTCACCTAGAACTTATAAATTCATATATTACTTCTAATAGTTACTTCTTCAATTTCTTTATTTTTTCTGTTTTGCTAAGTGATGAACAACATCTCCATTGCAGATAGGATTTGAAAAAAGTTACTCTACAGAGCTAAATAATTACCAGGCAAAGTCTGAAATATGACTTCAGAAGAAGATATTCATGCAAAATATGTGACTGAAGTCAAACTGGGCATTATTAAATAAAATATTCTGTTTAAAGAAGACTTGGCTATTCACTAAAATGTGATTTTTGTTAGGAAATGACATCCATAAGCAAACAACAAGCAAGGCAACATCCTCCAGCACACGTCACTGAAATCCAGCAGCCATCAACAAGTGAGCATTTTTGCTCTACTCGTTCCCTTTTCATGTGTTTTTGTTTAACACCCTTGAATGATTTTCATGAAAATGTCAAAGATATTTTCATCCTAAAAGATTTTAATTAATTTCAGGAACAACTAAGAACAATCAAGGTCTTACTTTTTAACATAGCCACAATGCTACTAACCCAGCAGGAAGAGGTCATTCATTCCCTTATTAAAATCTAATGCCTACATTAAACGAAAAAAGCCAAAGGTTCCAAATCTCTCTTAATATTTGCTCTGTATGAATTGACATCCAGGTGAGGAAACCCCCATTATTAAGTCTATAACAATTTTTAAATTTTACTTTATTACCTTAGAAGATTGAGACTTAACTCATTTTTAAAAACCTAAACTATTTATTGCTTCACTCACCCTGCTTCCTTATTCTAGTCCGGTAATGTGTCCTCATAGTCTAAGAGCCTGCTTTCTCCTTTCAGGTCACATCTGATCTTTTTTTTTATCATCCTTTCTCACTATCTTTTGTTCCTCTTTCCCTATTGATCGCCTCTCTAATTTCACATTCTGTACATCCTATCAAAATCCCTTCTTTATAAATGTAGAAATATTAAAATTTAGGACCTTCATGTGAGAGAATCTGTGACTATTTTTCTTTTTGAGTCTTGATTTTCTCACTTAATCTAATACTTTCTAGTTCTATCTATTTTCCCAAAAATTAGATAAGTACATTTTCCTAACAGATGAGTAAAACTCCAGTTTTTTTTTATTTATGACACATTTGAAATATCCATTCTTCCACTGATGAGCCTCCACTTCTCACTACATGGATTAGTACAGTAAACACGGATGTACATATGGAATCTGTCATAGCATATATAGAGAGTTTGGGGTCTATGTTAAAGAGAGGTGTAGCTGAATCATATGATAGTTCCATTTCTGATGTTGAGGAAACTCCATACTGATTTTTCACAGTGACTGCACGGGTTTACAATGCTACCAACAACCATCGTTTGTTGTCATTTGTGTTCTTGTTCGCAGACAACTGACTTTGGTTATATAGGATCTCAAAGTGAAGAATTACGTTGGAATTTCGATGAGAATTGCATTAATTCTGTAGAATTCTTTTGATAGCTGTCTGTTCATTTTATTGGCCCATTTATATTTTGGCTGTATCATTGGTTGCATGTTTATATTTAAAGTTCTTTGATATCCTTGGTATCGCACCCTTGTCCAAAATATTGTGAACAAATACTTCCTCCAATTTTCACCTATCTTTTTCCTCTGGTGAATGTTTCTTTTGCTGGGTAGAAACTTTAATATCTTGTAGTTTCATTTCTTGTGGTAACCAAGGCTACCCTAAAATAGAAAGAACACCATCAGAGTATCCTCACTACCTGACCTAACCTAAAGTTATACTACTGAGTGACAGTCATAAAAATGCATGGAATTTGCATAAAAAGTAGACATGTTGACCAACAGTATATAATACAGGATCCAGAAATAAACTTGAACAGCTATGGGCAACTGATTTTTAACAAATATATTAGTTTCACATTCTGGAAAAAAGGTTAGCTTACTCCATAAATGGTGCTGACAAAACTGAATATTAACCTGAAGAAGAAATACCTTATATCCACATTTCTCACACTATAAATTAATGATTCAAAATGGGTCTAAAGTCTTTAACTCAATACTCAAGAAGCTGAACTTGTTAGAGAAATGCACAGAAAATGTATTTGAAGACGCAGTAGAGACAAGAATTTTCTGAATAAGATTCTGAACCACATGCACAGTCCTAAAAGTGTAATTTGCATTTAATTTGGAAATATTCATTACCTGTCTCTGTGTTTTTTAAGTTATCTATTTGAAAAATCTGTCTGATTACCTTAAAAATGTTTCACCTTCTGGAATGTTCTATTTGCATGTGGATGGTGTTCTTTGTCATTCCTTTACACATCTCATTTTCCATTATGGTATGTTTCAGAATGTTTGTGAAAATGTTTAAATGTTTTTTTAAGATTGTATTTTATAATTGTAATTATGTTGTGGGTCTTTGTGCTTCTTATTTTTTATGATGCTTTGCCTTGACTAACTTAAGCCTGTCAATCAAATTTCTCTATGTGTTACAGCCTAGGACAATGATTAAAATTTTGGCAGGCATTGAGTCAGTAGATGATCACACACATGACTCCATCTTTGACATTCAAAAACATGTAATGTTTTGTGTAAAATGAGTATTCTCTATAAATATGTACTACATATATAGTGAAAAACTTACTTTAACACACTGATGTTAATTTTTGGTTTATTTCAATAGTCCATTGTTTGAGTTTTCTACTGGCCAAATAAGTCCTGGGACACAAAACATACATTTCCCTTTTTAAAAGAAAATACTTTATCATTAATCATAATTTGATTTCTGTTTTTGTCTTGCTAATGTTTAGCTTTGGATCTTAATTGTAAATTTCAGATTAAAGGCAAAGATGTGGTTTAGTGATTCATTTTCAACTGAAATAAATTATACTCAATCTCTCAGTGTGTACCATTCTAAACATTATGTACAGATAGATATTTGAAATTCATATATGTAATTTTGTTTGTTTACTGAGCTAAGTTCTTAATAAGTTTATGTTAATGGTATTTATACATGTTTGCACATATGTAATGCACTCTGTCCTGGAGCTCACTCTAACACTTTACCTATATCACACTTAATACTCATTTTTATAAAGCTGGCTACATTTTCTTTTAAACTAGATTTTTTAAAAGTTGTTTTCATTTTCTTTTTGAAACACTATTTCATGTATGCTTCCCAGGCCGGTCTTTAACTAGGTAAATAAATGAATGAAATTGTCCATTTGCCTCCTGATCCTTTTATGTCCTTTTCCCAAATGCTGAAATAACATGTATGTGCCACTACATCAAGCTTACCACCCACCAAATTTTGTAACAAAATGTCTATTTTTCTTCTAAAAAACGTAGAATAGATTTGCATTACCATTTCAGAAAAGGTTACATCTACTAAGTGTTCAAATTGGGTCCTCCAGGTTTTCAAGCATTCTTTTGGCTTCATTATATTATCACTACACTTCAATCTTGTTCAAAACATCATTTGCTAGGGAATATAGTGATTTATGCTTCTAAATATACATCTTGGAAAGAAAGGCATGACATTTACTTTTACCAAATGAATCTTTATAATTTTAAGGGTTCAGGTATGATTTTTTAAGTACTTTAGAATTTAGAATGACCATTATCATAGCTAATAGTTTCAAAAAATTTATCTGTCAAAATTATTGAACTTAAGAACAAACATTCTTAATTTTCTTTTTCAGATAACAGTTTTTTTCTTTTCATTTTTCTGTATTAAGAAATTTTCTACTCACTCTACATACCACCCACAGATTCTCCCTCCTCCCTCCTCCCACTCTCCAGCCCTCCCTTCCAAGCCACCCCACTTTCCCACATCCCCAAAGTCAAGGTCTCCCATCAGGGGTCAGCAGTGTCTGGCACACTGAGCCTAGGCAGGTCTAAGCTCTTCCCACTGCACCAAGGCTGCTCAAGGCACAAGGCATCACACCACAGCCACCAGGCTCCCAAAAGCTTGACCATGCACCAGGTACAGATACTGATCCTCCTACCTGGGCACCCCACAAACAATTCGAGCCAAACAACTGTCTTCCATATCCAGAAGGCCTAGTCCAGTCCCATGGGGGCACCATGGCCACTAGTCTACAGTTCATAGGCTTCCACTAGTGTGGCCGATCATCTCTACATGTCTTCCCATCATGATCTCAACGTCCCACACCTGCAGAATCCCTCCTGTCTCTCATGGATTGGATTCAGTCTGGCGCCTGGCCATGGATCTCTGCATCTGCCTCCATCAGTCATAGATAAAGGCTCTATGATGATGGGTAGGGTATTCAGTAGACTGGTCAACAGAGTAGACCAGTCCAGGTTCCCTCAGATAACACTTTTAAAAATTATCATTTATAGAATAAAATTGGAGTATAATTAGAATTTTATTTTATTGTCCTTGAATTTTAGGTATGATCCAAAAACAGACACATGGACCATGGTAGCTCCTTTGAGTATGCCTAGAGATGCTGTTGGTGTCTGTCTCCTTGGTGACAGACTATATGCTGTTGGTGGCTATGACGGGCAAACATACCTCAACACCATGGAATCATATGATCCACAAACTAATGAGTGGACACAGGTAAGATTGTTATGGGCATAACTAACTGAATGTAAAACAGAATTATTTAAGCTGCATTTTGTGGAGGATGCTTATACTTATTGCAATTTATCTTGTCTGAACACTGCACTAAAGTGATTAATTTAGTCATATGTTATGGTATAAAAATTAAATAAATATTTTTGTGTATTATTTTCTCCTACATGTAATACTATAATAAACTGATGCCACTAAAAGATATCCATTCTTCAGGAAGACCTTATAATGACTCAGAATAAGGAACACCAAGGGATTTGAGGGACCTAAATTAAAAAAATGAAAGTATAATATATTTGTAAACAAAGCTATGACAGAATATTTGGTTTTAAAAGTGCCTGCAGCAAGAACATGAAGGTTGCAGAATTAGTACTTCCTGCTACTCATTTTTGCCTAGGTGCCCTATGTTATGGCCCTGGGTTGAGATTGTCCACTTAAAGTTGTAAGAAGCACTAAGTAATACTATTACAGTCACAACCAGAAAACAGAACAAATATATGTCCACCATTGATTTTAAAAAATAAACAGAAAAGGGATCCACTTATCATGTGTTGATCTGATAGTAATCTCTATTGCCCTGCAAGTTGAAGAGAAATGATTGGCTCATATTGAATGAAAGATTATCTTTTGAATATACAGTGTAGTTACAGACTCAGGATCAGTATACAATGCAGCAGGTTCCATTCTGTTTGAAAAGTTCCAGTATGTATGGGAAGGGTAGAAAGCATCATAATTACAGAGCAAGTTGTTTAAAGTAGAAAACATCTTGACTACATGGTTATGGTAGTCTTGCTTATAACAGAATGAGTAGAACCACCCCTAGATGTGTTCCTTTAAATTCAATTGTTGTATACTTGCCTTTTATTTTTCTACCTCTCTCCATAGTTAGAAACCTAGCAGTAAGAAATTATTTTAATGAAGTTTCAATTGATGACCATAATGAAATTGAAAAAAAAATTTTTTAACAGACAACACACAGTTTATTTGCTTTAATCAGCTGAAGGTTCTGATTTGGGTCATAAAAATTGAAAAAAATTCTATCTGAACAAAAGTAATAAGTACACACTAATGATATTTACATATATGCACATATACCATCATCAATGATCCATTTTTAATAATGTTTTTATCTCAGAAGCCTCATTCAAATAGATTAACATCTACATACAATTGTTGGGTTAAGATACCTTCATTGTGAATAATTCTTTTCCCAGCAAAACTTTAGAGGTCAATAAAATTACATATATTTGCCTGACTTAAGGGAAAAATGGAAAGATATTGGGGAAAAAGAGCACTGTAGAGCTAAATTATTCGACTTTCCACTTTTTACTTCAATTGCCCATAGAGACCACCCTCATCCCAGTCACTTATAAAAAAAAAAAAAACCTTACTATTACTAGAGACTTCAGAAATAAGAATTTTCTAGCTTTGCTTTTTAGAAAGGATGAAAATACATGATAACTATGAGAAAGAAAATCACAAAAAAAACTTTTCAACAAATAAGGGCTATGCCACTAAGGGCCAGTATTCTATAAAGCTCTCCCATCCTGTGAAACTGAAGTGTATGTGCCAGTTTGTTAGACATGCCTGAGACTTGACCTACAGAATATGACATTTAAAATGCTTTAAAAACTTAGACTTTTCTGTACAATGAGATACATCTGCTCCTGGCAGCACCAATTACCTCAAGGAGGATGATGGGCATTAAAGAAAATCATTATGGAATTTGCTTTCTTTGTGGCAAAAGTTAGCCACTGGGGGAAGAAAGTACCCGTGTGTTTACTGATTGCCAGTATGTTGAATAAACTGGACATGCAGGACCTACAGGGAGATGACCACTAAATTTTACAAGGCAAGACAGTCCTTCAGGTTCCTGCTTCACAGAAGAAACTGCCACATATTCTATGGGACATAAAAAAAATGACTGAGAGATTCTAGGCCTATAGACTAAAGGGCACTGTATTCTTATGGGAATCCTGAGAAAATTAAGAATTATGGTCAAGTCCTGACTGGAGTAGTCTGAAAGGCTGCATTGTCTGAGCCAGTTTCCTTGAAGCTGATCTGGATGTTGGAACATCTAGAGATCTCCTCAGGGGTTCTTCCTTAATCAAACCATATGAGCCTGAAAGCAATCCACAAGTTCTCTACACTGTACTCCACAAAATTGGAAAATCTAAAAGAAATGGACAATTTTCTGGATAGGTACCACATACCAAAGTTAAATCAAGACCAGATAAACTATTTAAATAGACCGATAACCCCTGAGGAAATAGAAACAGTCATTAAAAGTCCCTGGCCCAGGTGGTTTCAGTGGAGAATTCTACGAGAACTGCAAAGAGCTAACACCACCAATGCTCTTCAAATTGTTCCACACAGTAGAAAAAGAAAGAACATTAACAAAATCATTTTATGAGACTACAGTTACCCTGCTACCTAAACCACACAAAGATGCAACAAAGAGAGAAAATTACAGACCAATCTCCCTTATGAACACTGATGCAAAAATACTCAATAAAATACTGGCAAACTGAATCCAAGAACACATCCAAAAAATTATCTACCATGACCAAGTAGGCCTCATCCCAGAGATATGCAAATCTGTCAATGTAATATACCACATAAACAAACTGAAGGAAAAAAAACCACATGATCATCTCAATAGATGATGAAAAAGACTTTGACAAAATCCAACACCCCTTCATGATAAAGGTCTTGGAGAGATCAGGAACACAAGGAACATACCTAAATATAATAAAGGCAACTTACAGCAATCCAACAGCCAACATCAAATTAAATGGAGAGAAACTCAAAGCAATTTCACTAAAACCAGGAACAAGACAAGGTTGTCCACTCTTCTCATATGTATTCAATATAATACTAAAAGATCTAGATAGAGCAATAAGACAACAAAAGAAGATCAAGGGATTACAAATTGGAAAGGAAGAATTCAAGTATTTGTTATGTGCAGATGACATGCTAATATACATAAATTACCCCAAAATTCTACCAGAGAACCTATATAGCTGATAAAAAAAAACTTCAGCAATGTGGCAGGATACAAGATTAACTCAAATAAATCAGTAGCTCTCCTGTATACAAATGACAAACAGGCTGAGAAAGAAATCAGAGAAACATTACCCTTTACAATAGCCACAAATAATATAAAGTACATTGGGGTAACTCTAAATAAGCAAGTGAAAAACCCGTATGACAAGAACTTTAAGTTTCTGAAGAAAGAAATTGAAAAAGATATCAGAAAATGGAACGATCTCCCATGCTCATGGATAGGTAGGATTAAAATAGTAAAAATGGCAATCCTACTAAGAGCTACCTACAGATTTAATGCAATCCCCATCAAAATCCCAACACAATTCTTCACAGACCTGTAAAGAACAATATTCAACATCATATGGAAAAAAAAAACAGGATAGCCAAAATAATCTATACTCTGAAGGTATCACCATCCCTGACCTCAAGCTCTACTGTAGAGCTATAGTAATAAAAACAGCTTGGTATCAGCATAAAAACCAACATGTGGACCAGTAGAATCGGATTGAAGAACCTGACATTAATCCACACACCTATAAACACCTGATTTTTGACAAAGAAGCCAAAAACTGTAATATGGCAAAAAGAAAGCATCTTCATCAAATGATGCTGGCATAACTGAATATCAACATGTAGAAGATTGCGAATAGATCCATATTTGTCGCCATGCACAAAACGCAAGTCCAAGTAGATCAAAGACCTCAACATAAATCCAGTTACACTGAACTTGATAGAAGAGAAAGTAGGAAGTAGTCTGGAACACATTGGCACAGGAAACCACTTCCTAAATATCACACCAGTAGCACAGACACTGAGAGCAGCAATTAAGAAATGGTACCTCCTGAAGCTGAGAAGCTTTTGTAAGACAAAGGACATGCTCAACAAGACAAAATGACAGACTACAGAATGGGAAAGATCCTCACTAACCCCATATCTGACAGA
The DNA here is from genome assembly GCA_902168325.1 of Peromyscus nudipes. Lineage (NCBI taxonomy): Eukaryota > Metazoa > Chordata > Mammalia > Rodentia > Cricetidae > Peromyscus > Peromyscus nudipes. Next base: position 13,619 of record CABHPH010156761.1, on the reverse strand, counting down.
GGGCTGATCTCCAAAATATATAAAGAATTCAAGAAACTAGACATCAAAATACTGAACAATCCAATTAAAAAATGGACTACAGAGCTAAACAAAGAATTCTCAACAAAAGAATCTCAAATGGCTGAAAGACATTTAAGGAATTGCTCAACATCCTTATTCATCAGGGAAATGCAAATCAAAACAACTCTGAGATACCATCTTATACTTGTCAGAATGGCTATGATCAAAAACACAGAAAACAGCTTATGTTGGAAAGTATGTGGAACAGGGGGAACACTCCTCCATTGTTGGTGGGAGTGCAAACTTGCATAGCTACTTTGGAAATCAGTATGGCAGTTTCTCAGAAAATTGGGAATCAATCTACCTCAAGACCCAGCTATACCACTCTTGGGCATATACCCAAGGGATGCTCAATCATACCACAAGGACACATGCTCAACTATGTTCATAGCAGCATTATTTGTAATAACTAGAACCTGGAAGCAACCTAGGTGCCTATCGACTGAAAATGGATAAAGAAAATGTGGTACATATACACAATGGAGTATTACTCAGCAGTAAAAAAAACTATGACAGCATGAAATTTGCAGGAAAATGAATGGATCTAGAAAATATCATCCTGAGTGTGGTAACCCAGACTCAGAAGGACAAATATGGTATGTACTCACTCATAAGTGGATACTAGATGTAAAGCAAAGTATAACCAGACTACAACCCACAGCTCCAGAGGAGCTAGCTAACATGGAGAATCCTAAGAGGGACTGTGGATAGCCCTGGGAAGGGGAAGTAGAGAAGATCTCCCTGAGTATATTGGGTGTGAGGGAGGGGCAATGGAGGTTAGGGGATGGGGGATGAGAACATAAGGGAATGGGATGGTCGAGCTAGAACAGGGACAGAGTAGAAGAACGAGGAAAGAGATCCCATGATAGAAGGAGGCATCATGGGGATGGGGAGAAACAGGGTGTTAGGGGAGTTCTCAGGAATCCACAAGGATGACCCTACCTTAGACTATTAGCAATAGTGGAGAGGGTGCCTTAACTGGCCTACGCTGGTAATCAGATTTGTGAATACCTTAACTGTCATCATAGAGCCTTTATCCAGTAACTGACTGAAACAAATGCAGAGATCCTCAACCAAGCACCAGGCCAAGCTCCAGGTGCCCAGTCTAAAAGAGAAAAGAGGAATTCTATGAACAAGGGGCAGCAAAATCATGATAAGGAGATGTACAGAGATAACCAAACTAAACTAGTGGAAACTCATGAACTGTGCACCAATATCTGTGGAACATCCTTGGGACTGGACCGGGCCCTCTGCATAGGCAAGACAGTTGTGTAGCTTGATCCGCTTAAGGGGCCCTCTGGCACTGGGATTAGGATCCATCCATGGTGCATGTGTGGGCTTTTTGGAGCCCAGTGCCTATGGTTGGACACTTTACACATCTTTATTTCAGGGGGAAGGGCTTGGACCTGCTTCAACTGAATGTACCAGGCTCTGCTGACTCCCCATGGGAGGCCTTGTCTTAGAAGGGATGGGAATGGGAGTTGGCTTGTGGGGGAAACCTGGGGGGCAGTAGGAGGGAGGAGAGGGGGCCTTGATCCAGGACAGGAACCAAAACTACACAGAGAAACCTTGTCTCGAAAAACCAAAAAAAATAAAAAATAAAAAATAAAGAAAACAGGAGTAAATTTTTTATATATTATTTTGCTAAAATGCTACAGGACATATTTTGACGTTTTGCATTACTAAGTCTCTAGTGTTTCTACAGCAGATAGAGTGTGGATTCAGTATGGTTTGTTTTATAGGAAAAAGTCTGACTTCAGAGGTGTGAAGTTTAGACAGAGCACCAATACACATGAACATTAAATAAATGGAATTTACAATTGCATAAAATATATGATGTAATATCTTCATTAAATATTTATTATAAAATGTCATTCTGCTCATCATTCCACTAAAATTGAAATCAACATAATGTGAGTGGTATTAAGAGATATAAACCTCCTGAAGAGCGTTATTCATTTTTTTTAAATCTCTGGCTCATTTAATATTATACAAACACAAGATTAGTTTTATTATAATTTTGTTTTTGTATAGTAAATGTAAATCTTAAAACTGCTGAATTAAATATTTTACTTTCATATCTGGGATAATAGTAGCACGTTTTTTAAATCAAAAAGAGAAATACTAAATGAAACACTTTTCTGACTTATCTTTCCCTCTCTTAGATTTGTAGGGGTCTTGAGGGGCTATCAGTATAAACCTACCAGACACAGACACATAAACCTACATGTAGAAAATAAAGCATGCTTTTGAAATGTTCATTACTCTAACCTACCTTTGCCTAGTAAGGTTGGTCACTTAGCTCCATTTACACACTGAAGTACTTGAAGTCTATTGACTAGCCCCCACCATGGACCAGTCGTTGAAATAAAGAAGCCCAAACTATGAAAATATTCAAGAATACATCTATTTTTGAAAAACATACTTGATTAGATAGAATCATAATCCTGCAACAATTTTCACAATTTTGCCTTCTTTTGTTTTATGAGAAAGATATACTCACATGTGCACATAGGTAGGATAGTGAGCTTTACTCTGCCATTTAACATTGAGCTCAGTCCTTGAACTTGGTTAGAGAAACAATGTGTTTCAGAAAAGAAAGTACACTGATCATATTTCTCTCACCTAGGTAAAACTGCGCTGGCTTCCGCCCTTCCAGGAGATTCTCATACTATCGTTGCTGTGTGCAGTGTTTATGCTGTAGGGCATGTGTAGATGCTTCTCACATACACGCACTGAGTACTATCATTATTCTCTTGTCCTAGAGTTGAATTTATTTGTACATAATTTATATAGAGGAAGATGTTGAAGAGTAGCTAAGAAACTTGGTACCACTTATACACCCTCCCTTGACTGTATTAATGGATTCTGTGACCAACCTTTTCAGGTCACCACATTGAAATTTATAATGCTTGAGGGAACAACAAGTGTTTTAAAATGTATGAGTTAAGTTGGTCAAAATAACAAAAGGTAGTCTCTTTTAAGTGTTTAAAGGACTGGTCTTATAAATACAAATGTTTAAAGCAGAACGATAAACTATTTGGCAAAGGAAATACTCATCACTGTGATAGATCCTACATGGACTACGTAGCAAACTTCCTGCTGTAAGTGAAATGTTGAAAGTGGCCTAAAAAGAGATAGTGAGTTAACCCGATAAATATGTCAGAATTATTTAGCTTTTAGAAATCAGCATCTGTAAGGGCTGGGGGAATAATTCATGCCATTTTTCACTGAGCCAAAAGTAAATTGGAACACGTTGTTTGAGGAGATGAACAGGTACTATAGTACATATAACCGAAAACCATGCTAAAGATCCCTCTCTTTAAGAGAATAGATAATGAAGCATTTTTAATTTTTTAACTGTTCTCTCATACATAACATCCTGACCATAGTTTCCCCTCCCTCCACTCCTCCTAGGTCCCCATCTTAGCTGGATCAACTCCTCCTCCCTTTCCCTTAAAAAAAAGAAAAAAATATATATATATCAGGTCTCCCAGGGATATCAACTGAACATGGCATAGCAAATTACAATAAAATTAGGCACAAACCCTCATATCAAGGCTGGACGAGGGAACCCAGTAAGAGAGAAAAGATTCCAAAAGGAGGCAAAGAGTCAGAGATACTCACCAAACCACAACTTCCACTGATAGGACTCCCACAAGAAAACCAAGCTACACAACTATAACGTCTATGCAGAGGACCTAGCTCAGACCTGTACTGAGTCTGTGATTGTTGCTTCAGTCTCTGTGTACCATATTCTCATGGTGTCCTTGATCCCTTTGATTCCTATGATCATTCCTCCCTGCTCCTCTTCTGTGGGGTTTCCCTGGCTCCAGCTAGTGTTTGGCTGTGGGACTTTGCACCATCTCCCATCAGTTGCTGGATGATGCCTCTCTGATGACAACTGAGCTTATAGAAGATATCAGAAGATGAAAATGTCTCCCATGCTTATGAATCAGTAGGATTAACATAGTAAAAATGGCCTTTTTACCAAAAGCAACAGATTTAACCCAATCTCCATTAAAATTCCAATGCAATTCTCTACATACTTTGAAAGGAAAATACTCAACTTCAAACACAAAAACAAAAACAAAAGCAAAAACCTGGAGAGCTTACAAAAAATATAATAAAGAATTTAAATCAATAACAGTAAATATGAATTTAATTCAATTATTGGACTCTTAAGGCATAAAATGACTAGGAGAAAGCATGTTTGGAGAGAGGTAAACCATCATTATACAAGATAAAATTATGACTCCAAAAGACACATTTAATTAGAAAGTTATTGAAATTTTTATTTAATATAAGTCTGACAGCTTTTATATTCAGGATCATTTTAGAAACTCTACATGCTCATTTTAATGATCATCATATAGAAAACGTATTTAATAAGCAGTGTAGCAATTATCTAATTATGAACTATCCATGGAAAAGTTATCGAATATACTTTTTGTGAGATGTCTGTGCCGAAAGATGAATGTGTAATACATTTGATTCCATATGATATTTGTGGAAAACAACTTCAAAGTGATTACAGTGTCACAACTATTACGATGAAATACAACAAATGTGTCTAAGAATAAAACTTTGATGGAAACTTTCCTATTTTAAATTCATTTCATTCAAATCTTAGTATTTTTGTTAAAAAATTTCTATGAGTAATTGCATGTTTTATTGCCTTAATGTAAAAGTAATTACATTTTTTTAAAAGCAGAATTTTCGGTTCTTTCTTTTGTATTGTACTATCTGTGGCTGTAATGGGATAATTAACCACATTAGTTTATGATTTTCGTGTATATGATTTTCAAATACAGTATAATTTATCTAGAGCTCTACTACAGTAACCTGTAGCAGGAATCTCAAAGAGTCTTATTAATAAAAACAAACCTGAAGCCAGATATTGGGGTGAACACTGGAAGATCAGAGAAGCAGAACAAGCCACAGCTACCTCACCTTGCCAGTTCCTCAGCTGATCCTATTTCCTCAGACTGGATGCCTCTCAGCTGAACTGTGCTGCTCCAAAGCCTAAAAGCTTAACCAGCCAAATGCTTCTAGTTTCTGGTCCTCACACCTTATATACCTTTCTGCTTTCTACCATCACTCCCTGGGATTAAAGGCGTGTGTCACCATGCCTGGCTATTTCCAATGTGGCCTTGATCTCACAGAGATCCAGAGGGATTTCTACTTCTGGAATGCTAGGATTAAAGGTGTGAGTGCCACCATTTTCTAGCCTTTGTATCTAGTGGCTGTTCTGTCTCTGACCCCAGATAAGTTTATTAGGGTGCACAATATTTTGGGGAACACAATACCACCACAGTAACCTATGTCTCTTGTTCCATTTTTCAACAGATGGCTTCCTTGAATATCGGCAGAGCAGGCGCCTGCGTGGTTGTCATCAAGCAACCTTGACTAATCTGTATAATGTTTGGAAGGATTTTCTTTACTACTGTGCTTATTTTATATCATATGATAAGAATGAGAAGGAACTTCCTGAGATGAAAACTTCTCAGGAACAGGATTTTTATAGATTTAGCTGCTGGTGCCAAAAGCTGTAAAAGATCAAACAGAATATAGGAAAGAAGAAAACACAGACACAACATCAGGCCAAGTGTTAGTTAGTTCAGGAATGGTTACTGGTAATGTTTTGTATTGTAGCATACAATAACTAGAGCTACCAAAGGCTGGTTTCTCAGAAGAGACCCATATTTGTGATATAGAGAGTTCCTTAGTAACAGATCACTCACTTGTTTTTATCATCTGTGAGGACATCCAACAGGCTGCCAAGACTAGAAGTTATAATACTTCATCTTGCACAATCTGATTGATTTGATGTGTTCCTAATCGGATGTGATGATATCAGGAAGTTTTATTGGAACAAATGTGCTTCTTTCTCATTTTCCTCAGCTATGAAAACAATTAGAGAGACAGATGACTGTCTTTCTTTTGCATTCAGAAAACAAACTGCCCTGCTAATCAAGGCTGCATATTGTATTCAAGATGATGCCTAGATTCTATTGCAACTGTGTCATCAGTTGAAACTGACAAACACAAAGGACTTTTCATTAAGCTTCCCACATCGCTTTGCACTGTCAACACACTGAGCCAAAGAGTCAGTATGGCTGTGGGCATTCACCTCATGCAGAGTTCAGTATAAGCATGGATGCTAGTTATTCTGAATGTTAATATACCCACTGCATGCTCAAGTCCCTTAGAAGCTTGTTCTTTAAAACAAAACTTAGAATTTTGAGACAAAAGTTTCCAAGTCATTAAATTGGGGTGATTATGATAACTGCTAGAAGGATGGCTGACTACAGATTTTCATTACTCATTTTCAAACACCTTCCACTGCTATGTACATTATTTTAAACCCAATGTTTGTAATTGTTTTAAAGAAGAATGTGGAACTTTTCTGTAACATCATTGATATGTGTCCATGTAAATTATAAGGATAGTTAATAAATGATAGAGCATTTGCTTTTATCAGTGTATCTTCCTTCATTTATCTTTTTGACAAGGTAAAAAAGTTGACAAGTTTGTTCTGTTGTAGGGGTGTGTGTGTGTGTGGTGTGTGTGTGTGTGTGTGTGTGTGTGTGTGAATGTCTGCATAAATTTTACTAATATTTTCTCTCATTTTGTTATGTTTTCACTGTTACTTCCTCCAATACAAGTTCCCTGCTTTTGAGTTGTCACCATTTATTATTAGCTTCCTAGTAGTAGAACCTTTTCAGATGGCTTGTATAAAGTACTTGCTACGCTAGTATGAGGGTCTGAGATCAGATCTCCAGGACCCATTTAAAGCCAGATGTGGTATCTTGTACTTCTTTATCCTTGTATGAGACAGAGAAACAGTAGAAGCCCCAGAAGTCCCAGAAGCCTCTGGACCAACTAGTTTTGCCTTGAGCAGTGATGAGCAGGAAGAGACTTATCTCAAGCAAGATGTAACTCAAGGAAAGACACCTGAAGGTGTCCTCTGGCTTCCAAGTATGTGCTGTGACACACATGTACCTCTGATTCCATATATATCAAATGTACATGCATATACAAAAATTCTCACCATTATAATTTTATCTAATATTTCACAGGGGGACTATTAGAAAGCAATTAATATGCAGTGGTCAAGTGAGGAAGATATTTTATACAAGTAATAAGTAAGTTTTACTTTTACATATATATTTAGCCAACAAAACACTAATAAAACAAAATTTTTTTAAAAGAAACAATCTGCTTAGTTCTTTCATATTCTGAAGATAAAATAATATGGTCAAAATAGGCCGGTTTAGATGTGTAGAAACATTAAATAAATGGAATGTGTTTTAAAACATCCCAAAATTATATTGTTTCTTCTTAGGAGCTATGGTCTTATGGAGTGCATGACTCTTTCTATTGTGGATTACAATTTATTTGTTCAAGACCCATTTTTATGAATGTGTGGGGAAGGAGAGTACCCCTATTGAATGAGCATTCATGACATGAGCAGAGCCATGTCAAGAAGGCCAAAGCCTCAGACTCAGGAATAGCAAGGCCTTCCCAGAATGGGCCCAGGAGAAGGGCAAAACATTTTCCTGTCCAAGTAAATATATTGACAATATTTTCAGAAAGTACCAACCATAGCCTTCTCCTAAAGGTTAGCTGCAGTCTGAGATTGCTCCCCTCCAGAGATGCCCCTATCGAGATTAGCTAGCTCTGTTCCTCCTTCAGCAATGTAGGACATGTCCATTCACTCAATCAGCTTTCTGTAATAGACCCACCTCCTGATCCAGTGCTCTGTAATACAGGTGCTGAGTTTATAATTGCTTCTGCTTCTCCAATATAGTGTATGGTGCACGCAATCCCAGCTTTTCTATGCACATCTCTTCCATTTCACAGTTAACCAGTCAGAGCAATTTCTAAACTGTATAGGTCATAGATGGAATGTTTTCCATGAGTCTGATTTTCTTGCTTTTAAACTATATTTAACTACTGTTTATTACTTTTATGTTGAAGATGTAAAAGTATGCCAGCATTCACATATAGTTTTAGACAAATGTTACTAGTTATTTTTGTGTTACAACGGCCAAAATGTCTGAGAGACCCATTTAGAGGAGGAAAATATTATTGTACTTCGTGGTTTCAGGGATTTAGTCAATGGTCCTTGTTTTTTTTGTTTGTTTGTTTGTTTGTTTTTGTTTTTTTAACCTTGAATTCCTGATTAAAAAACAGAGCAATTTGGTAGAAAAATCAAACACACTTCTCTGCAGCCACCATCCCTTACATAGGCCCCACCTCATGCACTTTTCATTGCCTGAAAAAATAACACCTTTGAATGTTAATAACATGAACCTTAATCTGTACCTGCTTTCTGTGGAGACTGGAAGGAGCTGAATCCTCCAATTATCATCCATTCTACAAATAAGTGCTTTTGTATGGGATGTAATTTTCAACAAACTATTTTATTGCCTCCAAACATCTCCCAGTATGGATCATGTATGTCCAGAGTTGCTTGTATCATACACAACAGCTATCTCGATCTAATTTGCTTCAGGAGAACAATAGAGGATAGCTTGGGATATAAACTCTCAGATTATGTGAAGTATTATGATGAGATAAAAAACTAAACTGAAATTTACTTTTGGCATATCAATATTCTTAACATAGCCATTATCAATTTTTGAACTGGTATGATATAGCTTTTTGTTAAGTTGTAGAGATTTCAGAGAATTAAGACAATAAAATTGACATTGGCACCTTTTCCCCCATTCTCTGTACCTGATGTATTATATTTGCCACTTTCCTTGTTGGAGAAACTATATTCTCTCTGTAGTTAAATATCAGGGTGACTTCCCATTACTGTATGTGACAAATAAGGTTAAACTCCCGTAAAAGAACTAAACTAATTTCAAAGCAAAACAAAGTGCTTTCTCAATATTATTGTCACCCTGAGAATATTTTATCACATTTTTGGTTACTGAAAATGCTGCTATTGAAAATGCCTTGTACACAGCTCAAATATTTTTCATTGTTTCATGAAAATCAAGAACATTAATTTTCTATTAAATAGCTCTTAGATGCAGAATATTAAAATTCATTTCTGTTAATTCTAGTATTTGGAATAAGAGAATTATGTGTGTCAACGTTGACATCCTCCAATGACAAATTACTCATCCCAATGTGCAGAGATCATTTTTATGAGAGGAAATACTGAAACAATAACTTTTCAAAAACACTTTATTTTTGTGTTTGTAATAAACTGCACACACACACACACACACACATATAATGTCTACAAATATTATCAAATGAATGTTATAAAGTTAGCTAATCAGAATAACTGACAATCTTCCCCAGTGACATAAAAATTTCAAAGAGTTAAATTGTAATCTGGTGCAGATACTATGATTTTGTTATCTGCAGTACTTTAATTGGTAACTCCTTCCATATACAATGGCAATTGATAACTCTTATCTTAAAGTCAATTCATGGTATACTTTGTAATTTATGTAGGGTTCTTCTTGTGTACAATCTATTAAAAATAATAGTAAATATCAATGTACAATATATACTTTCTTAAAAGCCCTTATGTGACATAAGACCATATAAAATGAAAAGTTTAACAATGTGTAATGATAATAACAATAATTAAATAATAATAATGAAACATTAAATCTTACTCTGTGGGCAAAGCACTGTGAGAAACACTAGAGCTATAGACGTTCATAGGCTAATGATGTCTCTGACTAATTTTTGTAAATTATTTGACAATGGATATATGTTCATATAAATGTACTCTGAAGAATTTCTAGGATGTATAAAAACACAATAGTGATGTGATTCTTCCTAGCAGATCGGTAGAACTATGAATTACCTAACAATTCTTATGTAGAAGCTTTTTCATGGAGAAGTAAGAATATCCAGCTCTCAGCATCAATTGACCACATACAGCTCTTCATGCAGAGTTGAGATCATGTAGAATTTACCCTGTCCACTAAAATGGGACACTGAGGTATGGGGCCAGATGAGATTTATTGAGGAATAAAATCTATAAGGTACACTCACAACACAGAACAAGTTAGATGCTGCTGCTGACCCAGCTGTCATCCTGCTGTTCTGCCCAAGAGTGATGGGAACCAAACTGTAAGCCACGCTTCTCCGTAGCTCGCTCCTGCTTGACCACCCAAAAGAGCTTTCAACATTTGCCCCACCATTTTTAAGAGGTCACATATATCAGTGAAAACCACGCCCATCAGGCCAGAACGCTCCAGCCTATTGGTCATTGGATCAAATGTGGAATTAACACAACAGTACACATTGGCGAGTCAAAGGTGTCAACGTTATATTAGTTGTGTTCAGCTAACCATATTGTTGAAAGTTCATGCTCCATTTTCCCTGTCATGTCTTGTGACACTAAAAGCTGTTTTCTTGGGCCTCTGATCTCATAATCTTTATGGCCTCTATAGCTACATTTTCCCTGAACCATGAGTGTGGGGATGACAGAAACCAGGAAAATAAAAAGGGACTTGGTGAACACAAGTGTAATGAAGAAGAAAAAGCAAGGCATAGGGTCATTGAATGAAGAGTAGGAAAGCATGACAATGGAGAGAGAAAAGGAGGTAGAGAAGACAAAGAACACTGAGGATGTTTGAAAAGTAACATAGGACATCATATGATTTTATTTACCTAAAATTACATTACAAAAGCAAACTTGTGTGTGTGCATGCATGTGTAAATATATATAGTGTAAATGAAGGTGCACCACTTGTGACAATGCTTCCCTCAGGAGCCATAGACTACCTGTCTGAAAACCCAGTACCAAGCATAGGAATCCTCCTCTCCCGTTGTATGTCAGTGGAGTCCAAGAGACCCCCAAACAATATCGGCTTTCACATAGCTGCTAATTGCCTCCCAGGATTTGAAGGCAAGGTCCTATTGCTAAAGTTACCACATATTTTGAACACCTGACTTGGAGCAATATAATGGGAACTGACCTGCAAGCCTCCTCTCTGAAGAATGGCTCTCCCAGAATCAGAAAATGCTGAAAAAGCTGACAAATGAGAGGAGCGATCAACAGGCCTACCAAGCTGCCGAGTCTATGATCTATAACAGTGGACAGACTAGCAACATATACACAATGGTGAAGTAGTGGCACCTTTATTTTGAAGGTAGCCAACAGCTCTCTAGTTGGACATACGGTCTACTCAACAGGAAAAAATTCATAAATGGTACTCTAAACTCTAGCCAACTGTCTACATCTATATAGGTCATAGACAAAAAAAACTTACTACTGCCAGATTCTGAAGCTAACATAATTTCTATTTATAAATATTTATCCTTGTAAACACAGATAAGCATATGTCTCACCCCTCATCAAATAAGCTTCCTTTTCCAAGCAATGGAAACTATTATAGACATCCACAACTAGTCAAACTTCAGAGAATATGTGACTGAGGTCCCCAACACCAAATGAAATAGCTATATTTCAATATTTCTAAAGTACTGAACTTACTTGTATTTTGTAATGTTGTAGTCAATCCAACATACTGGAACAAAAATGAATTAAAAATGTGAGTTAGAATCTTGTTGACATGAAAAAAAATATGTATATGAAAGCATTCATCATTAAAATGGTCTTTGTTGTTATTCCTAATGATAAAAAAGTAAATGAAACCAGAACATTGTGAAGAAAGTAATAATAAAATGTGGTAGGTAGCCTGTTAGGAGATTGTAGTTATGGCTGCCATTAACATATCCTGGCACAGAGGTTGCCACAGGAAAGCACTTGAATCAGACATCAGCCCAGAAACTGTCTGTTCAGATCTCAGATTGATACCACCTCTATTGTTAATCACTGTAGTCAAACACTCATGTAACTAAATGTTTTCCTGTGTCCCACCTGGTCTGCAGCCTTTCAGACCCAAGTAAACACACAGAGATTTACATTAATTAAAACTACTTGGCCATTAGCTCAGGCCTGCCACTGACTAGCTCTTATGTTTGAACTCAGCCCATTTCTGTTAATCTCTGTGTTGCCACGTGTTCTGTGGCTTTACCTGTGTGCCTGTTACATGCTGCTCCCTGGATGTCTCCTCCTGCCTCAGCCTTCCTCTCCCCAGAATTCCCCTTGTTTGCTTATCCTGCCTATACTTCCTGCCTGGCTACTGACCAATCAGCATTTTATTTATCAACCAACCAGAGCAACACACTCACAGCATACAGAGCAATACACACAGTACACTCATTTGTCAAACTATCTGACTTAATCCTCTCTGTTTTGTTCTTTAAAATATTTCATTGTTCCAACCTATTTGAATAAGCTCCTAATTCATCCCAAATACATATAATTCTTTTAAAAATCACTCTTCCTATTTCTACCCCTAGCCAGCTATTTGTAAATTGATATCTGCTCAGAGGGGGAACATAAGCTTTCTTTAACAGATAGCCACTGAGTATATCAAACATACCGCAAGATAGTTCCCATGCCCAGAAGTAATCATCCAACCCAAATAGATGGGTGTGTGTGTGTGTGTGTGTGTGTCTGTGTCTGTGTCTGTGTCTGTGTCTATGTATGTGTTTGATGTTCTGATAAAGATACAATTAAATAGAATTTCAAGTTATGTAATTGGCAACTACTCTGACAATATTTTGCTATTATCTATTAAAAATCAAATTCTATAAGGTTAAAGAGATGGCTCAGCAGTTATAAACTAGCTGCTCTTCCAGAGGATCCCTGTTCAGTTTTTGCACCCACATGACAGCTCATAGCTGTCCGTAACTCCAGTTCCAGGGGATCTGAAACCCTCACACAGACATTAAGGCAAAACACCAATAGACATAAAAAATAAGTCATTAAAATAAAAGATAATGAGGGGAAAAAAGAAAGAAATCTAGTAGAATTCTGTCATACATTGAAAATGTCTATGGAAAACATTAACACGAATATTTCAGCAAGTAGTTGCAATCCATGCACACAGAAACTGTATATAATCAATATTGGATATATGTTCAATTAATTCCAGTTATGTGTTAATAGCTTCCACTACATCTATAAATAAAAATTATGATGATTAATTTTAATTGTCAACTTGACACTATTTATGATCACCTCAGAAGGGAGTCTTAATAAAGAATTGTCTCAATTAGATTCGCCAATGAGCATGTCTGTGAGTATTTTCATAATTAGGCTAATTGTAACACAAATACTAAAAGGTCTTATTAATAGAAAAAACCCAGAGCCAGACGTTTGGGTGTGAAATCTGATTTGGGTGAAATCTGAAAGATCAGAGAAACAGAACAAGTCACAGTCAACCTCACCTCACCAACTCCTCAGCTGATGCTGTTTATTCAGACTGAAAGCCTCTGAGTCCTCATCCGAACGGATCTCTGCTGAACTCCTGCTAAAAGGCTAAATGCTTAACTAGTTCCTGGTCCTCACACCTTATAAACTTTTCTGTCATTACTTCCTGGGATTAAAGTTGTGTGTCACCATGCCTGGCTGTTTCCAGTGTGGCCTTGAACTCACAGTGATCCGGATGAATCTTTGCCTCCCAAGTGATACTATTAAAGGTGTGTGTGTGTGTGTGTGTGTG
>CABHPH010156759.1:31646-47538 GCA_902168325.1 Peromyscus nudipes | reverse complement strand
AAAAAAAAAAAAAAAAAAAAAAAAAAAAAAAAGCTGGATAACTTAGACAAGATAAGGGGGCCTGCTTGTGAGAGGGGCAGAGGCCTGGGTCTGGGAAAGCTACAAGAGCAAGAGCAAGAAAGGAAGTTGGGAGAAGGGGTCACGGACCTTCCATCACGCAGTTTAACTCCCCAGATCTCTTGCCAAGCCGTCATTGGCTGATCTTAGAGCAGGAGTTCCCTTTTCAGAGGGAAGCAGTGGGGCCTTGATTGATTTCATTCCTTGTAGCCAAATATGCGTGAGGAGTATTGTCACCACCACTGGAGGAAAGAAGGGGGTCCTCCCGCAAAAGCACCTGTTTCAGGGGGTCCCGTCCGGGGTTGTGGGTGACTTGGAGAATCTGCTTTCTAGCTTGATCAAGTCATTTAACAGTCCTCTCTCCTTATCTATAAAACGAAGGTTGTAAAATGTCCCATTTTATATGAGTATTGTGATGAGTAGTTTATATGAGTATTGTGATTTGAAGTTTGCAGAGCCGTGTTCGCACAGGCCCTGGGACACGGGCAGCTCTCAAAAATTGGTAGCTATTATTATGGACATTTTAATTATTACTATTGTCATCCTTTTTCTTTCTCTGGGGAAGTGGGGCTGTGCTGAGGATGACAATCGCTCCCTGAGCTGGGACAGCAGGGAGAGATGGGACCCACTTCCTCACACTCCCCTACTCCCCCCCATCCCCGCCCCCCAGAAGCTGGGGTCTTCCTCTAGTTACTGACTGTTCCTGTGTCTGCTGACTCACAGTCAACTTCCTCTCATAATACAAACAGGAAAACACACCGGCCAGCACATCCCCAACCCTCCAACATCACACATAGCTGAACGCTGGCCCTGCGCTGAGGGGGAAGTATCTCAGGGCGGGCGCTGGGGGGACAGGCCTCAGTGCTGGAGCTCTTGCAAACGCTACAGGGAGGGGAGAGGCACACCCTCTAACCGCCTACCCTGCCCCAGCGAGTGTCGGGTGGGAAAGTCGAAAGAAGAAGCTCCTCCCAAGAATGAAAAGGTCCACGCATGTATGGTCACCGTGCTTGCCCCAGAAAGGCAGCCTCGATTTGGAAGACCCAGGAAAAGAAACCTAGGCTGGGCGCTTGGGGCAACAGAAGCCGGTGAGCCTCCTCTGCTGGGCCTCGGCACAGAGGGGGGTGCCCAGCAGAGAGAGAGGTCCTCAGCTCTGAAGTCATTACCCATTTTGCTCTCATCTCCCATTTAACTGGGTGCCTGACTCCAGTCTACCCTGCTGGGTGCCGGAGAGAAGCCTAGAAGGCTTCAGGCCCCACACCTTCTCCCCTTTGCCAGGACCGGGTGCTGAGGTCCTCCGCAATGCTCTTTTCCCCTGTTTCCACTCTCTACCCCTATCTCTGACCTGGCCCTCAATCTCAGTCCCTTTCCCAGAAGTTTCTGCGTCCCTACGTTTTGATCTGGGAGAAAGCTGAGCGCAGACCCCTGATAAGCAAGGCGGTTGGGTAAGGGGCCCAAACCACCTGAAGGCGGGCGCTTGCACAAGGAGCGGCTAGCCCTCGAGCCCTCGGGGCGGGGCCGGGCTGTCGGGGGAGGGCTGCGGGGAGGCGGTGCTGGCTCGGCCGGACCCCCTGCCTCGGACAGCGCGGCGGGCACCCGGGAGCTAACGGAGGCTACAGCGAGGTGAGGACCCCAATCCCTCGGGCCCAGCTTCTCAGACTCCACCCCATCACCTCCTCCAGGACCTCTGCGGACTCCCAGGGCCCCTCAGTGTCGGCTCCCTTCTCCTCCTCTCCTTCCTCCCTGCCACGGCCCGCCCCTCCTGGTTGCCAGGTCTCTGCCCCCTCCCTCCTTTCCCTCCCCCAAGCCCGCGCTGCCCCGCGGGGACACGCCCGCACCTGCCACCTCCATCCTGTAAGCACCTCCTGGCTCCCAGACAGTGCCCCAATGCCCTTGAGCCCAGACGGAGTCACCTACCAAGAGAGTGGAATCTGACCCAGGGTCTGAGGCTTAACACCCCGCACCCCAGCCCGGCCTGGGGATGGGACCCAAGCGTAGAGGAGCCAGAACTGACCCTGATGTGGAGAGGGAACTCTGGACCAGAACCCAGTAGGAGAGCAGCAGGGTTGGGGGCAGCGGGAATAAAGCCAAACAGCAGAGGCCAGGCGAGGGTCAGAGGCCGGCAGAGCCACAGACAGAATTTAAGGCTTGGTTAGAATACCGGGGCCTGACAAGTTTTATAATACGGAACAAATACAGAGGAGAGGGACAAAGGTAAATTTTGAGAGACGTAGGTGGAGGTAGAGCCAGGTACAGACAGGACAGAGCCCAGAACTCTGGGGGAACTGAATCTGAGATGGATCCAGATCCAGGGTATGCAGCAGGGTTAGGAGTAGACTGGCCCAATGGGGTAGGGCTGTGGAGACCCTATCGGGTCTGTTTTGTGTGTGTGTGTGTTTTCACACTGCCGAGTTAGAGTTGTGTGTCTCTCTGTGTTTTCACACTGCTGAGTCTGTGTGTGTAACTGTGTGTGTCGTCACACAACTGAGTCTGTGTGTTTTCACACTGCTGAGTCCATGTGTGTGTGTTTTCACACTGCTAAGTCTGTGTGCATGTGTGTATGTCTTAACATAGCTGAGTTTGTGTGTGTGTGTGTGTGTGTGTGCATGCGCGTGCGTATGTGCGTGCGTACATGCATATACATGGATGGGGAACAAAGAACACCTTGGACTACCTCTCCCCTTTGGTCACTCATTTGTACAGCCAGGCTCTCCACCCATCTCTGTTTCCTAGGTGGCCTCGGCCCAGGCTAGGACCCCACACACTGGGATTAGTTGGGGCCCTCTGGGCAGCCTGACCACAGCAGGCAGGATGTGGGGGTGGCCAGGCTAGAGGGACAGGAAGGAAGTCTGAGGAGAGACAATAGGTGGAAGGGGAGGAGGAACTGGGAATGAGCAGGATTAGGATGTCCACCCTGAACCTCGGCTCTGGAAACCAGTGTGAGTGGAGTCTGTTTCTCCTTCTCCCTCCCTGGCCTGCCCCTCGCCTGTCTTACTCCACAGCTGGATCTGGCCACCTCAATGGCCTCTGCTTCTCCACCTCCGCACCCTGCCCTGCCCTGTAGCACTCCAGCATCTTGTCTTATGCTTACTCAGCTGAATGCATAGAAAGCAGGAACAGAGCTTAGAGGCAGGCACTTGGGGACCAACACTAACACCACTTGCTGTGAGAATGGGCCTCAGTTTCCTCCCTTCCTGTAAGGAGAGAGCCTGTTCTTATGTTCTGGGATGGCTCTGTCCCCAGACCACAGCCTTCAGGCGTTCTTCTTTGAAAGAAGACTGGAGGCTGGTACCCCCATCCAGGCCTCAGACTCTGGGGTAGGGAGGGGGGAATCTCAGCCTGAGCCCTCCCTTCACCCTGCACCTCCCCTCAGCAATGGCCTGAGAGCCCATGGCTGCCCCTCAGGACCTGGACATCTCTGTGTGGCTGGCTGCAGTGCATCTGGAGCAGTATGCAGACACTTTCCGACGGCATGGCCTAGCTACAGCTGGTGCAGTCCAACACTTGGGCCACGAGGAGCTGAGGCATTTGGGCATCAGTGCTACTGGACACCGGAAACGCATCCTGCGCCTGTTGCAGACGGGTTCTGAGGGTTCCCTGGATTCCCAAGTGGATAGTACCATGGAGCCATCTCCCAGCCCAGCCCCTGATGACCAACCCCCCAAGCCTGTGCCCAAGCCCAGGACAGTGTTTGGGCTCACTGGCCCTGCCACTGCCCAGAGGCCTGGACTGAGCCCAACCTTCTGGAATCCAGAAGTATCCAGGGACTCAGGGAGCAGCCAGAGGTCCTCTCCTCTCCTTCCTTCCTCCTCCGAACAGCCTTCAGTCCAGAATACCATGGAGATGATGCCCAATGCCATCTACTTCGGCCTGGACTTAAGAGGCGGGGCCCAGGCAGCTCAGGACATGTGAGTTGGATTGCTATCCACGGATTTGATTCTGAGGAGAGGAAGAGTTCAACAGGGCACGAGGACCGTTCTTTTCCCTTAATAACCAACAGAATTTCTTTCCAGGACTCCGGACGGTTCCCAGGCAACTGCCCCAACCCCTGCCTTAAGGCCCACAAAAGGCACAGGTAGGCAGGTTGCTAGAGAGGAATTGTGCCCACCTGCATCTCAGACATTCTGACTTCATTCCTTCTTCCTTTTCACTACCCCTGTCCTCATCCTGACAGTGCACATCATGGATCCTGGTTGCCTGTACTACGGTGTCCAGCCTGTGGGGGTCCCAGGAGCCCTTGACAGGAGAGATGGCAGAGGTGTCTGTCAGGATCGGGCTGAACACAGGTGAGTACTCAGAGGGACAGCGGTGGGAAGACAAGGAGCAGTTGAGTTAGCCATGGTGGCCGTGTGTCCAGTTACTCCTCAAATGTGCATTGAGCATTCCCTCGGTGGCCATCAATCACTAAAGGTGCAGGGCATATATATACATATATAATACGTTTCTGCTCCCAGGCAGCTTGTGAATCAACGGGGCAGACAGACCACAAGAGAAGTATGTAAGCAAATAGATACCTAATTAAAATTCCAAAGTACTGCTCCCATTCAGCAAATACTGAGCACTGTTACATGCCAGATAAAGACACTTAAGGAGATCGGTATGTGCAGAAATCCCTTTAAAAAAAAAAAGTATCTTTTTTTTGTTAAGATGCATTTTTATTTAATGTGTATGGGTGTTTTGCCTGCATTTATGTCTATATAGCATAAGCATGCCTGGTGCACTTAAAGACCAGAAAAGGGTGTCAGATCCCCTGAGACTGGAATTATAGACAGCTATGAGCCACCCTGTGGGTACTGGGAATTGAACCCAAGTTCCCTGGAAGAGCAGTAAGTGCTTCCAGCAGCTGAGTTATCTTGTTCTTACAGGGAGATAGTTAATAAATGGTTTTGTTTGTTTGCTTATTTGTTTGTTTGTTTTTCAAGACAGAGGTTCTCTGTGTATCCCTGGTTGTCCTGGAACTCACTCTTAGACCAGGCTGGCCTCAAACTTGGACATCCACCTGCCTCTGCCTCTTAAGTGCTGAGATTAAAGGCATGTGCCAAACCACCTAGCAAATTTTTTTAATACAATGTAGTAGAACAGGTTTGGGTTCGGGGAGTTAGAAAGAACTGGAGCTTTTCAGTGAGTTATTGGACCATTAAAAAAAAATCCCCTAAGCTGAGGAGAGCGCTCAGTGCCCGTGCAAAAGCATGAGGACCGGAGTGCAGACCTCCAGGACTATCATACAGAAGCCAGGCAGCATGCGTTTACAACCTGAGTGCCACAAGAGTGAGCAGGCAGAGCCCTGCTGATCTTTGGCCAGCCACTCTAGGTCAATTGACAAACTCCAGGTTCAGTGAGAGATCCTGTCTTAAAAAAATAAGGTGGCTGGGAGTGGTGGTGGTGCACACCTTCAATCCCAGCACTCAGGAGGCAGAGGCAGGTGGATCTCTTTGAGTTCGAAGCCAGCCTGGTCTACAGAGTAAGTTCCAGGACAGCCAGGGCTATACAGAGAAACCCTGTCTCAAAAGACCAAACCAAAAACCAAAAAAAAAAAAAAAAAGGAGAAGAGCAACTGAGGAAGACACCCAACATTAAGAGCACACACACACACACACACACAGAGAGAGAGACAGAGAGACAGAGAGAGGTACACAGGTATACAACATGGAGGGGGGGAGGGAAGGTGAGAGGGAGGGAGAGAGGGAGGGGGAAGAGGGGGGATAGAGGATAACATCTGAGCAAAACGTTGAAGACCTGAATTGAAGAATTGGCTATGAAGAGTTCTGAAGGCAGTGGATCCTAGCAGAGGGAATGGTGAGATACAGCTTGGTGAGAATACAGCAAGTGCAATGGGAAGGCAGGGGTGTGGCTGGCTCAGGTGGCTCTGACCGAGAAGGGCTGATGGCAGAATTAAAGGGGCCCCATGGGTAGGACCTATGGGGGTGGTCACTCTTACACTTAGTGACATGGGAAGCCCCTGGAGAGTTTTGACGCCGATTGTGACAGGACCCCTCCGTTGGCTTTGCTGGGAAGGCTATGGAGGCAAAATTGGCAGAGCATGTTAAGAGTCTTCTGCAGCGCTCTGGGTGAGAGATCTCAGGGTGCAGTGATGGGAGGTGATGAGAAGTGGCTGCATTTTGAGGGTGAAGTGTCATACTACGGTGGCGTACGAGAGGAAAACAGCAGTCAAGCATTGACGATGAGGGCCTCATCGCGAGCCTCCGCTGCCCTGTAGAGTGACCACTAACCACGTGTGATTGCTGAGCGTGTGAAACATGCTGGCCTGCCTCGAGAAGAGCTGGAAATGTAAAACACCTGCCAGAACTTAACTGCCAAAAAAAATTGTACTAGATGAATACAGCATGTATAGAAAGAACTAGCTTAGTGATTGTTTAGTGTGTGTGGGGGGGTGGTGTGTGTGTATGTGTGCATAAATGTGTGCACAGGTGCACTTGCCCATGCATGCATGTGTGGAGGCCAGAGGATGACATCAGTTGTCTATGTTGTTTTCCACCTCTTTTTTTTTTTGAGATGGATCTCTCACTGAACCTGGAGTTCAGTGCCTAGGCTGGCCAGCAGTTGAGCCCTGGGGATCCACCCACCTCTGATCCTCATTGCTGGGCTACAGACATTCAGCATGGTGCTTGGCTTTTCCTGTGTGCTGGGGATCCAAACTCATGGTGTCATGTTCATGTACCAAGAACTTTATCCACTGAGCCATCTCCCCAGACTCTATCTTAATGATTTTTACATTGATTACATACTAAAATATTATGTTTCGGATATATTGGGCTATATAAAATATGGACTACTAAAAGTAACTATTTTTTAAACATTTTAGAAATTATTTATGTGTATGAGTATTTTGGCCACATGTCCATCTGTGCTTGGCTGCATGTGTATTTGCGTACCATTTGCATGCCTATTGCTCTCAGTGGCTGAAAGAGGGTGTTGGATCCCCTGGAACTGGTGTTATGAATGGTTGTGAGCCATCATGTGGGTGCTGGGGATCAAGCCTGGGTCCTCTGCAAGAGCAGCCAATCCCTTTGACTGTGCTGAACCATCTCTCATCTCTGCAATCCTAATATTTCATTTTTTTTAAAAAAGTTGCTAAATTACATATGTAGTCCTTGTTGATTTCTATTGAATAATGAGGTTCCGAGGGCCTAAAAGTTCATGGAGTTGTGGTCTGAGACAGGAAGACTGTGTATCAAGCAAGAGCGAGGAGATAGACCAGGAGCTCTGCCTCAGACATGAAATTTGAGGTGTCTAGTACATCCAAGAGGTAGTGACAAGTAAGGCTGCTGACCACATCTGCCTGTCATGTGTGTGTGTGTGTGTGTGGGGGCAGTTTATCTGAGCCAGAGATTTCAATATGGAAACTGTCAGCATTTAGAGGGAGTGTGGAGGGGAAGAGACCCAGTCCAGAGCCTCGACGCCTTCCTACATCCAGAGGTTTGGGGAAGAGGAAGAATCATTAAACAGACTGAACTGAAATAGCTGGAGAAGGGGAAGGAACACTAGGAGAAGATGATGTCACCGGAGCCAAAGGAAGGGCATAAGGAGGAGGGAGCAGGCTCAGCCTGCTGCTGAGCGGGCTGCTGCTTAGTAAGCTGGGGCTGAGACTTGACCTCTGGAATCATGGAGGTCACTGGGGACTCTTGACAAGGAGTGGGAGAGGTGAGAGCCAGCTCAGTGCAATTAAGAAAGAATAGAGAGAAGCCGGTTGGCGGTGGTGCATGCCTTTAATCCCAGCATTCAGGAGGCAGAGTCAGGCAGATCTCTGAGTTTGAGGGCAGCCTGGTCTACAGACTGAGTTCCAGGACAGCCAGGGCTATACAGAGAAACCCTGTCTCAAACAGACAAACAAACAAACAAACAAGAAAAGCAGGAAGAGTAAATAGAGAGGATTAGACAAAACAGACATATTACCGCACTTTTCTGCCAAAAACAAAGATTTGGGGTGACCGTTAAGGATGGAGGTGGAGTGACGCAGTTTTTCTACGGAATGTTGCATGTGTCTGTGAGTGAGTAAGAACAATTGGGTGGAGAGGAGGGTGAGAAAATCCACAGTGATGTCTTTGTGTAGGTGAGAGTTGTGGAATCAAGTGTGTGGAGGGAGTCGGGCTTCAGACAGGTGTTTATTACAGTCACAGGAGGTAGGCAGGGTACGTGCGTGAAATTGGATTGATGTGGTGCTGTGAGTCTGTGGGGTTCTTGTCTGATTGCTTCAATTTCTCAGTGCAATAGGAAACAAACCTTAGTTGTACCACAGCCTAGGAACTTTGAAAACTACAGGTGCCTGGGCCTAACTCCCAGAGATGAAATTTTAAGTGTCTGCAATAATATCCATATACTGATACTCGTTTAAAGCTTCCCAATTTTTGTACTACTGAGGCCAAGAACCACTGGAGAAGTAGAGAAATCTATCCTTTGCACGAAGATGGCATAAGCAAAGAGTTGGAGGATAAGAGAAAGCTCAGGAAAGTATGGCAAATGTGTTCTAGGCAGAAGAAAAGGCCCTGGAGAGTGGAGAGAGTGTGACTGGACTCTAGCAAGCAAGGGCGACGTGGGATAAGATGAAGTCAGGGGCTTCATTTTGCAAATCCTTGCAGCCCATGCATAGAAATGCATAGTTTATCCTAACTATGAATGGGGCATTATTGAATGGTTTCATGCAGAGGAATGCAATGATCTCATTTTCATTTTTCAAAGAGCGCTAGTGGCTCTGAGGGACGGGATTGTGGGAGGGAGGACAAGAATGAAAGCAGGTGACCAGTTGGGCAAATTGCTTCATGCCGGTGAGCAGTGATGGAAACTAATTCGGGGGGAGAAAGCCAAGAACATTTTGGAGAAACAACAACAACAGTCGTATATGTTGATTAGCTATGAACAACCATGGCAGGACGGCACTTGCACACCTTTCCCACTTCCAGAAGAGAGAGACTGACATTTCCCAGTAAAACCTCCAAGTACACTCAGGAGGAAGCTTCATGGCAACCTTTTGGGTTGCCAGCTTCTTTACTCCATTTGTTTATAATGCAGATCTCCCACCTGCCAGACATGCTGTAGGTGTTATGGGTAGGGGTGGGGACTTACCAAGAGATTGTCGTGGGCACCTTGCTTGACTTGTGTTCCTTCCTCTTGCACCCATCATGCTCAGCAGGCAGGATCTGGAAACACGGGAGGATCCTGGCTATGCCAGCCTCGAGCTACCTGGGGACTCCGTTCTTTCGCTGCCCACCCAGGGTGCAGAAGAGACCAGTGATGACCTCATTTCACCCTATGCCAGCTTCTCCTCCACGGCGGATCGTCCCATGCCTCTGCTCAGTGGCTGGCTGGACAAGCTCTCACCTCAGGGGTAGGGCTGCTGGGAAGGGAAGGGAGAGGAGGAGGGATGAGAGGTAGGGGGCAGGTTCTAGGCCAGGTGATTGCCCACTGTGTGCGTTCCCAAACACTGAACTGATCTCGGCCTCTTCCCTCTTCAGAAATTATGTGTTCCAGAGACGTTTCGTGCAGTTCAATGGAAGGAGCCTGATGTACTTTGGCAGTGACAAGGTAGGGGACTGGAGCTGCTCTATGGATCCCAGAGAGAGAAAAAGATAGGGAGGGCTGAGAGAGGCTGAGAACTAGAAGGACTGGAAGTCCATGGTGAAAGGATGGCCACAGCTGCTCAGTCAGTGTCAGCATCTGAGGTCACTGGCTCAGAAGCCCTAACCGTGTGGATTGAATGCTGAGCTCATGAAGGTTCAGTGCATGTAGCTCCGTTCCTGTCCCCCCCCCCCCCCCGGATCTCTCCAGGACCCCTTCCCCAAAGGTGTGATCCCTCTGACAGCCATCGAGATGACCCGAAGCAGCAAGGACAACAAATTCCAGGTCATTACTGGCCAGAGAGTGTTTGTGTTTCGCACGGAGAGCGAGGGTGAGGCCCAGAGCCCACTGGGTTAGGGTAGGAGGGAGGCTAGGTTAGTACACACCCCACTGACCTGCTTCCCTGTCGCCGTCCCCTTCCCCCCGCCCTTCCCCCAGCTCAGCGTGACGTATGGTGCTCCACACTGCAATCCTGCCTGAAGGAGCAGCGCCTCCTGGGCCACCCCCGCCCCCCTCACCCACCACGACCCCTCCGCACCGGCATGTTGGAGTTGCGTGGACACAAGGCCAAGGTGTTTGCTGCCTTGACCCCCGGAGAGCTGGCATTGTACAAGAGTGAGCAGGTAAAGCGGGCTGGGCGGGAGCTGACGAGCCTGGCTAGCCCATTCTGGAACCTAACGGTGTTGTGCACCCCTGCCCCTGCCAGGCCTTCTCTCTGGGCATTGGGATCTGCTTCATTGAACTGCAAGGCTGCAGTGTCCGAGAGACCAAGAGTCGAAGCTTCGATCTACTCACGCCCCATCGCTGCTTCAGGTGGGGGCCTAGATGGGTGGAAGGCGAGGCTAGGGTGTGTTCGAGGGAGATCACAAAGGCGGAGAGGGCTGGAGGCCCCCTCAAAAGGATGTCAGTGGGTGTAAATGATGAGGTCATGAGAGTTCAGTGAGCAAGGTCAAGATGTCAGGAAAGGAAGATGGGGATGCCGATCAGTTGCTCGAGTTGCTTGCCTGGCATGCATAAAACCCTGAGTTTGATCCCAGCACGGCATAAATCAGGCATGGTAGTGCATGCCTCTAATCCCAGCCCTCGGAGCCAGAGGATCAGAAGTTCAAAGTCATCTAATCATCAAAGTCTTCGTCAAAGTCATGACCATATAATAAGTTTGAGGCCAACCTGGGATGGATGAGACCCTGATAAAAATTAAATAAAAATAATAATTCTGCCCCAGGAGTGGCCCCTAGTAGCTCTTGTAGGAATGGCCATTGGGATAGGATGTGGAGGGAGAGGTCCATGCCCATGGACTGGCTGTCCACCCCTCAGCTTCACAGCCGAGTCTGGGGGGGCTCGACAGAGCTGGGCGGCCGCTCTGCAAGAAGCAGTAACCGAGACCCTGTCTGACTACGAGGTGGCTGAGAAGGTCTGGTCAAATCGGGCAAACCGACATTGTGCAGACTGCGGGGCCTCCCGCCCGGATTGGGCTGCTGTCAACCTGGGGGTGGTCATCTGCAAGCAGTGTGCAGGTGAGAGGCGGGCCTCAACTCAAGCCCGAATGGGGAGGAGAGGGACTGGCAGGGGGGACTTGGCCAGGACTCAGAGTACTCTGCCACGTGGCTTTCACGTGCTTACAGGTCAGCACCGGGCCCTGGGCTCTGGGATCTCCAAGGTGCAGAGCCTGAAGCTGGACACGAGTGTCTGGAGTAATGAGATAGTTCAGGTGAGGGGTCTGAGGGAAGAGGAGGGGATGGGATGGAAAGGGAGCATCCAAAAGCAGACTTTGGGTCCAGCTTGGGGACGAGGCTGTTTGGAGACTTTTGAGTTCTGGTCACTCGTCTCCTGTCACCCTGTAGCTGTTCATTGTCCTGGGAAACGATCGTGCCAACAGCTTCTGGGCAGGGGCGCTACCCCCAGGTGAGGGGCTGCATCCAGATGCAGCCCCTGGCCCTCGGGGAGAGTTCATCTCCCGAAAGTACAAGCTGGGTCTCTTCCGGAAGCCCCATCCTCAGCATCCAGATCACAGCCAGCTTCTACAGGTAGGAGGGGTAGATTGGTGTTCGTGGAGGATGGGATGCCGACCATTTTGGAATGCCTAGACCTGGGTGACAAAGGCTGCTTTTGGTGATGAGAGACAGTTCCTGGAGGAGCTCTTGGACTGTGTATGAGGCTGACAGACTCTTCCTTCCCTGTAGGCACTGTGTGCAGCTATGACGGGACCCAACCTGCTCAAGAACATGACCCAGCTCCTCTGTGTAGAAGCCTCTGAGGGAGAGGAGCCCTGGTCCCCTTCAGCCCTCAATGGCAGCCTGCTTAACCTTCAACCATCAGGTCATCCTCTCAAGTAACTCTTCTCTCTCCCTAGGAGTTCTCACATCCAACCTATGACTTATTTCTTTGAGGAGGGGCCCCATTACCTCATTCCCCTATCTATCACAATGGCAGGCTTGGCAGTTTCCCAACCCCTCAGACTTCCTGAGGTCAAGAGTTGATGGCTGAGAGCCTGAGGTCACTGCGAATCATAGAATGTGCCCAGGTGTTAATACGCTACCATTTGACAGCATCAACCTGCCAGGCAGGTCTCATCTTCCTGGGGACATTCTTATTGTTTGAATAAGTAGTTGGTTTAATGATTTTTTTTTTTTCGGCTTCCATTTGTCAGGCCAGATAGGCCAAGACATTTGAACGATGGCCATGCTCTGAAGTGCCCACCTAGAGCTGTCTGCCTGGTTGGGTGGCTGGTAGGGAGAGAAGCAGGCAAACACTGGGCTAGGGGGTCTCTCTATGTCCTTTCCCCGTGTCACACTCTTCCAGTCTGGGTAGGGAGGGACTCAGACCCATTGGGCTGGCTGCACGCCATGCTGTTAGTGGAGTTGGGTCTCATGGTCTGGTCCCAGTGGATGTGTTTTCCTAAGGGAGTCATGCCATCCCTGCGCTGTCCTCACCTGGTCACGTCTTTGCCTTGCAGACTCCTCCCCTGGAGTATACAATGAGGTGGTAGTGCCTGCCACTTACAGAAGTTTCCTATACTGTGGTCCCATCAGCAACAAGGCTGGAGCCCCACCCCTTCGCAGAGGCCGGGATGGTGAGCAGCAGCCAGGGGATAGGAGGAGACAGGTTAGGTGTGAATGTGCTGCAGAGAGACTGGACAGAGCTGGGATAGGAAAGTGCCCTGGAGTGGGCTGGGATGCTGGGGCTGAGAGAGGGGCCAGGTCAGGTCACAGCACTAGATGATAGTTAAGAGATTCTGCTCTGAGGTCAGACTTATCTGGGTCAAATATCCTCTCTGCTCCTTCCTACCTGGGTGACTCAGACATGCTGCACAGACGGCAGCCTCAGTTTTCCCATCTGCAGAACGATACTTATATACACACTAGAGAGGGTTACTGTGAAGATTCTGTAGTATCAGCCATAGGAAGAAGGCTTGACGCGAAATGAGTATGTGGGAATGGGGCGTGTGTCGATGGGAAGGATGACAGCTCCTCCATCTCTCTTCCACTTAGCTCCTCCCCGCCTGTGGTGTGTGCTGGGAGCTGCCCTGGAAATGTTTGCAACAGAGAGCAGCCCTGAACCCCTCAGCCTTCTCCAGCCCCAGGATGTTGTATGTCTGGGTGTAAGCCCCCCACCTGCTGATCCAGGTGACCTTGACAGGTGACACTCCTCTCTCCACTCTGGCTCTTACCAGTGCCCAGCCTGGCAACACCGTCATTGTCCCCTGATGTCCTCCTGACCTCATCTTCTCCGCAGGTTTCCATTTTCCTTTGAACTCATCCTCACTGGGGGAAGAATCCAGCATTTCGCCACAGATGGAGCAGACAGTCTGGAGGCCTGGATCAGCGCAGTGGGCAAGGTGAGGAGGCAAGACCCCCCTCTCCAACAGCTCATGATGTCCCCATCTCCGTTTGCTCCCACCCTGTTCTCTTCTAACAGGCAAAGCTGGCTGAGTGCTTATTCTGTGCCAAGCCCTGTGTTTTAAGAAGGGCCCACTCAATATCTCATTTAATTTTTACAACAACCTTTAGAGGTATTTTTAATGATATATTTTATGGAAAGAAATGCAGTCTTAGAGGTTAGGAATTCATTTGGTCAAGGTCACAGAGCACAGTTCTAAAATCCAAGTGCGTGTCTCTAGAGCTCATGACCCAGCCTCACTGTGCTCTGCCCTCTTCCTACAGGGCAGCTGCCCCTCACTCTTGATAGCATCTTCCTGCCCCCAAGTTTTCCAACAGGCAAAAGCTCCTTTTTTTTTTTTTTCTTTAATGAAACGGTGTTGCTATGTAGCCCTGATTAGCATGGAACTTGCTGTGTAGACCAGCCTAGCTTTAGACTTGAAGCAATCTTCCTGCTTCTGCTTCCCGAGCACTGGAATATCAGACATGTACCATCATGGCCAGCTATAAGCTACTTTCATAAATCTTGCTTTCTCCATACCTCAACAAGTCAGTCTCTATGTCTTAGCCTCCTTTCCTGGAAGTAAAAAGTTTCGGCTCAGAGCCAGACATCCTGAGATCTGAGTCCTACAACTTAGCCCCAGGAGCTCTTCCGTGTCTACAGAGTGGGTGTGAAGATTCACCCCTAGGGATGCGGATTAAGTGACATGTGAGGCCCACACACAGTAAGCCCTCTGTCTGTGGGCGTTGAAATAATGGTGGTAGTGATGCTGCTGATGACGTCAATCTCTCCCACCTAAAGCAGCTTTTCCCTCCTGGGTTCTGTTCACCTTCAACTTTTCACCCCGGTGCCTTCCTTCCCTCCTGACAACTTCTCAGAAAGTTGTGTGCTCCTCCTTAACCCCTTCCGGCTGCCTTGCTCTGCCTAGACTTCCCTGCTACCCTGAATGTCACTAGCGACTTTGCAGGTCCAGAGGCCTCCCCGTGTCACCTCTGCTGCAGCTGACGCTCTGAGCACCATGCTGTGTCTCCGGATTATTTGTTCCATTTCGTGATAGGATATGCACACAACTCGAGAGGAAGCATTTTGACTCTTTCATAGCAGTTTGGCAGAATGATTTTATTTGTTGAATCTAATTATCCAAGTTAAGAGTTCGTATGTCTTTTTTCTTTCTTTTTTAAAAATAGTTTTTGCATTTATTTATTTTACTTTATATATATATGTATATGTATATATGTATATATGTATATATATGTATATATATGTATATATATATGAATGTTTGGCCTGTATGTATACAGTGTGCATGCACAGTGCCCACAGAGGTCAGAATAGGGCATCAGATCCCCTGGCACTGGAGTTGAGGATGGTTGTGAGTCACTATGTGGATGCTAGGAATTGCAACTCAGTCCTCTGCAATAGTAACAAGTGCTCTAAACCACTGAGCCATCTCTCCAGCCTGTCTTTGCTTCTTCAGTTTAATTTTCTAGCCATTAATTTTTACTATTTTTAATGAAAGTGTTGGTGACAGATTGGAACCCTTAAAAAACAATAGCACCCCCTAGATTTTTTACCCATGCACCCGGAACAGAATTCTTTGAGTGGGACCTCAAAACATCCCCTGTTCCATGAACCCTCCCTGTTGTGTCCTGCTGGGAGGGTGGCCCAAAGCACAGAGATTCTTCAGTAGAGCATGCTGGCTCCCACCTCACTTAGAGAGCAAGACAAGCTGGGCGGTGGCGCACACCTTTAATCCCAGCTCTCAGGAGGCAGAGGCAGGCGGATCTCTGTGAGTTCAAGGCTAGCCTGGTCTACAGAGTGACCAGGACACTGGACAGCCAGAGCTGCTACACAGAGAAACCTTGTCTCCAAAATCAACAACAACAACAACAACAACAAAAAAAAGTGGGGTGGGGGTGGGGGTGGGGAGAGCAAGACAGCCACACAGGGTCTCCGATATGCTGGAGCAAACTGAATGAATTTCTTCCCTGTCTTCTGTTCCTCTCCCTTGCTCTCTCCCCATCCCACTCCCCCATCCCCATCTCCCGTTCTTCTGCTGTCCCTTCACGGTCTCTCACTCTCATTTGCTTCCCCGACCCCTTGTCTTTTCCCTGCTTTCCCTTCCCACCCGTGCCCACTTTCTGTCTCCTCAGTGGTTCTCCCCGCTCAGCTGTCACCAGCTGCTGGGCCCTGGGGTGCTGCGGATGGGCCGCCTATTTCTACGGTCCCCCTCCCACGCGAGCCCGGCCCCTGGTCTCTGGCTGTCAGGGTTCGGCCTCCTTCGTGGTGACCACCTCTTCCTGTGTCCAGCGCCGGGCCCTGGTCCCCCAGCCCCTGAGGACATGGTGCATTTACGGCGTCTACAGGAGATCAGTGAGCACGGGTG
>CABHPH010156759.1:0-24454 GCA_902168325.1 Peromyscus nudipes | reverse complement strand
GAAGGAAGGATGGAAGGAAGGAAGGAAGGAAGGAAGAAAGAAAGAAAGAAAGAAAGAAAGAAAGAAAGAAAGAAAGAAAGAAAGAAAATGAGCCTTTTTTTTTTTTCACTAAAGGAGGCTTCTTTTCAGACCGTCTCTCGCACATTGACCCTCATCGGCTCTTTGGTAGACAGGGGAATCCCCAGGAGGGAAGTGCTTTGGGCGGTGTGTTTGCTCCGTTTCTGCCATGAGGATTCTTCAGTACCTCACTTTCTCCATGATACTGAGTATTAAACCAAGGGCCTCACATAGCCTAGGCAAGCATTCTCTCACTGAAGTACATGCCCAGCACCCCACTTCTAAATGCAGGAGATCTCAGGAAAGGCAGGTGTGGAAGTCCATGACTGTCATCCTAGCACCTGGGGTGTGGAGGCAGGAGGATCGAGTTCAGCCACGTAGATCTCTGCAGGCCAGGGATGGAAATGTAGCTCAGATCACGTGCTTGCCTAGCATGCATGAAGACCTCAGTTGGATCCCCAGCACCGTACAAAAAAACCTGGCGTCGTAGTGGCACACGCCTGTAATCCCAGCGCTCAGAAGGCAGAAGCAGGAAGATCTCAAGTTTAAGGTCATTCTCAGCTACATAGCAAGCAAAGCCAGCCTGGGTCTGTATGAAGATCTGTCTGAGAGTTCAAGGCCAGTGTGAGACCGTGGGGGACATGGGGTAGGGCAGGAAGAATATTATATGAACTATAATAGAAAGTACTGCTGAGGACATACCATGTTTCAGGCATTGCTGATCTCATTTTAGCACCACACGACTCTATCAAGTAGGGAGTCTCATTTTTTTTTTTTCCAAATAAAGAATTGAGGCTCTTAAGTCGCTTCTTCAAGGTAATAGTAGGTGAGTGGCGGAGGAGGAACGCAAGTAGTCTTGACTGCAGACCTCTTCTTGAAGCCACTGTATCCACACTGCCTGAGGTGGCACCATAGGAGGCTAACATGGATTCCCCCAATCCTGGAGTTCTACTCAAGGGCCCAAGGCATGTTGGGAGGGAGGGCATTCTTCCATCTTGGTATTTCTGTAACCTCTGTGTCCTCCTTTATTTCCCCTCAGTTGTCCCAGGCTGGAGACCTCATCATGGAGGTTTACATAGAACAGCAGCTTCCAGACAATTGTGTCACCCTAAAGGTCAGTCTTTAGGGATTAGAAGAGGAGGGAGAAGGGAGGGGGCAGGCGCAACGGTCTAATCAGCATGGGTTCTCTTGTCTGTATGCTAGGTGTCCCCAACCCTGACTGCTGAGGAGCTGACTAACCAGGTTCTGGAGATGCGAGGGACAACGTCAGGGACAGACTTGTGGGTGACATTTGAAATTCTTGAACACGGAGAGCTTGGTGAGTATGGTCACATATTTGTGTGTGCGGACACATGACCAAGGTCATCGATGACTTCTCTGTTACCAAATGTGATGACCGTTTAACTAGTCAACTCATCCACATGAGAGGGTGTTCACACGGTGGATGGACTCCTTTTCTCAAGCTTCTTCTCTTGGCTTCAGCAAATGTTCCCCCTCTATCTCAAAGGAGGCTCCTTCCCTGCCCCCACTTTGACCTGATTGACGTGTTAGAAGGGCCAGGAATCTATCCTCTGGGCCCTTTCTTCCTTTCTACCTACATTCCTTCCCATGGCTTTAAATACCATGAACTGACACCCAAATTAATTCCAGTGGGCTGGAAACTCACTACATAGATCAAGCTGGCCTTAACTTATGGAAATTCTCCTGCTTCTTTCTCCCGAGTGCTGGGATGACAGGGACACACCACCACGCCAGGTTGACAGCCCAATTTTTCATCTCTGGTTGAGACCTCTCCTCTGCACTATAGACTTACATATCCAATCGCCTACTTGACAGCTCTGCTTCCCACAGGCATTTCAGTACCGAAGACTGACTCCCCTCCTAGGCCCCTCTCCAATATAGAGCCCAGACTATTTTTCTGGTTTTTCTTTTTCAGCAAATATTACCACAGCCCACACAGTTATCAAGTCCAGAAGCCTAAGGGTCCTATGCCCACCCCTCTTCATCTTCATACTCAATCCACCCATTAATTAGTCCTATTGATTGTATTCACATCTCTCACTTTTCTCCACCTCTGTTGTTTGCACCTCCTAGTCACAGTCACCGTTATCTTTCTGTCTCCCAATATGAACCACCGAAGTGCATAGTTCTAGACTGGGAACAGCTGGACAGCGTTCCGTTTTTGCCTCTCTACAGTCTATTTTCTGAAGAGCAGCCAAATGAACATTTCAAGTATAAACAAGATCCCACTATTCCTATGGTGAAAACCTTCGGATGGGTTCCTAATGAATTTGTAATAAAACTCAAAGTCCTTATCACGGCCTGCAAACCCTTGAATGTGTGGCTGTTGTTTATTTCTCAGACATCATCTCACATCAGCCATTCTCTAATCTGTCTCTTTGCCAGAGCCTGGTGGGCCCTCTCTCTACCATGTTGAGGACTGAACATAGGTATTTGAGAATGGAAGGCAAGCAGGCATCACTGAGTCACATACATCCCTAATCTGGCCACACTGGCTGTTTAGTTTCCCCCAAGAAGAATTCTTGACTCATGGCATTTGTTCTTACATTTCATCCTATGAGATCCTATCTGAAGCTGTGGCGGTGCACACCTCTAATCCTAGCAGTAGGGAGGCTGAGGCAATTGGAGGACAGTCTGTTCTTTATAGCTTCCAGGCCAGACAGGGCTACATAGTGAGGCATTGTCTCAAAACAAAGAAACATCCCAAACCCAAATCAAACAAATATGAATGAAAAAGATCATCCATGATCATAGGTACAGTTTGCTTTCCTTTCAAATAGATGGATGAGCCTCGTCTACAAATGCAACTTCTAATAGGCCTTGCCCAACTTGCCTACCTCACTTGCTCACCTGCTTTTCTTTGTCTCTGTTTCTCTGTGTGTCTCTTAAATACTGTTATTTCAAAGCGCTTATTGGGGCTGGAGAAATGGCTCAGTGGTTGAGAGTGCCACAGAGGACCAGAAGTTGGTTCTAAGTACCTACACTGGGTAGCTTACAAACTGCCTGTAATTCTAGCTTCCAGGAAAACACACACACACACACACACACACACACACACACACACACACACAAATTAAAATTATATCTTTAAAATTTTTTTAGTCATTACTGGTCTCTATTTTGCTCCATTACCGGTTTACTGTTGGCTCCTTCATTAGGCTGTAGCTTCAAGAAAGCGGGTTATATATGTATCATTCTCACCATTGTATCCTGAGGACAGTGTGGTGCCTGGCATAGCATCAGGGTTAAAATAAATGTCTGTGCTTGGATAGGTGGATGAATGAATTAATAACTAGTGGGAGATGAGCTCCAGGCTTTGGCTAGTTTTTGTGATTACCACCTGCCTCAACATTTCCCTTCAGAGAGGCCACTGCACCCCAAAGAAAAGGTCTTAGAGCAGGCCCTTCAATGGTGCCAGCTTCCAGAGCCCTGCTCAGCCTCTCTGCTCCTGAGAAAAGTCTCCATGGCACACGCTGGCTGCCTTTTCACAGGTGAGCCTCTTCCCTCAGCCCAGCACTCCTCAGGTCTCTCTCCCAGGAGCCTTCACCCAGCATTGCTCTTCTGTGCCCAGGAGTCCGGCGTGAGAGCCCACGGGTGGGGCTGCTACGGTGTCGTGAGGAGCCACCTCGATTGTTGGGAAGCCGCTTCCAGGAGAGGTTCTTTTTGGTGCGTGGCCGCTGCCTACTGCTGCTCAAAGAGAAGAAGGTGATGTTCTGGGACTAGAGGGATGGGATGCTGGTGGTGAGTCAGGCAGCAGGAGCTACAAGGGTACCAAACCCTGACTCCGCAGCCCATATCCTCACCAACCTCATTGCTTCCCTGACCTTGATCTTTCTGACTCCATGATCACATGTCCCAATGCATCCATGACACTCTTCCTAACCACAGTGTTCTTGTGCCTCTCAATCTCACCACCTCTGTTCATGTTCTCAGAGCTCTAAGCCAGAACGGGAGTGGTCTCTGGAAGGTGCCAAGGTCTACCTGGGAATCCGCAAGAAGTTAAAACCTCCAACACCGTGAGTGTTCCTCCCTAGCCCTGACCTAGAGCTTTCCTGCCATTACCCCTCTGGCTTTTGGTTACCCTATATCACTGCCCCACTTTGCCTTTCAGGTGGGGCTTCACTTTGATACTGGATAAGATGCACCTGTGAGTACCTCCTAACTTGCTAGCTTCTTCTCTGTCTCCGCCCTGCTTCTTCTCTGTGCGTGCTTGATTGCGTGCGTGCGTGTGCGCCCGCATGCATTCATGTGTGCGGAGATCAGGGGTCAACTTCAGGTATCATTCAAGTGTCACTAAGACCTGGGGCTTGCCAGTTAGGCTAGGCTGGTTGGCCCATGAGCCTCACAGAGTTGCCTGTCTCCAACTCTGCAGCTCTGGGATAACTGGCACTAGCCACCATCCCAGCATCGGTTTTTCTTCTCTTTTTAATCAAGAAAATGCCTATGTACGTGTCGTTTTGCCGGAATTTATATCTGTGCACCATGGGCAAGTCTGGGGTCCACTAAGGCCAGAGGAGGGCATCAGACCCCCTGGAACTGGGATTACAGATGGTTATGAGCCACCACATGGGGGCTTGGAGTTGCACCCAGGTCCTCTGGAAGAGCAGCAAGTGCTCTTAACCACTCTGAATGGAGCCATCTCTCTGACTGCCCCCTTTTTGACATGGGTGCTGGGGATCTGACTCCAGTCCTTATGCTTGCGTGGCCAGCACTGTATACCAACTGAGATCTCTCCCTAGCCCTGCCCTGTCCTCTTTCCTCCACCGTCCCCTTCTCCATCCCTCCACGCTTAGTGCTAGGACTCCGTGCATTTCCTGAATCCCTCTGTTCACCCATAGCTGTCTGTCCTGCACTGACGAGGACGAGATGTGGGACTGGACCACAAGCATTCTTAAAGCACAGGTGAGGAGAAGGAAGAGCTGGGCTTCTGGTCCCGCTTGGGACCAGTCGTACCCCCCAGTGCCTCCCAGGTCTACCAGTGCCAACACCTCCCTGTCTCCTCTCAGCATGATGACCAGCAATCGGTGGTTTTACGTCGTCGCTCCTCCTCTGACCTGGCGCATCAGAAGTTTGGCACTATGCCCTTGCTGCCCATCCGAGGGGATGACAGTGGAGCCACTCTTCTCTCTGCCAACCAGACCCTGGTAAGACCCTCCCCCCAGCACGCCCTAAACATCTGATCCCTGCCCTTACCTTTGTCATGCTGCAGAGGGAAACGGGCTTGCCTGCGGCGTGCCAGATGCCCACCCACTCACCACGACCCTCTGGTCCACACCCTTTGTGCCCCTCCCTGCCTGCCACCACCTCTGTTGTCTCACTTTGTCTCTGTCTCTCCCTCCCCTCGTCCCCACTCTACCTGTGTCCAGCGGCGGCTACACAACCGGAGGACCTTGTCCATGTTCTTTGTGAGTATTGTGCTCGCTCTAGCTTTGTGTCCGCCAGCCCCTGCATGGTGTTCTGTGCCGCCTCCGCCCTGGCCTGCACGCTCCATGTCTGTTCTGATGTAGGCCATCAGTGTGTGTAATAGAGGAAGACAGTGAGGGGTGATAGGATGCAGAAAGGAGAAGGTAATCACAAATCTGAGAAGCAGAAGAAAAAGGGTTGAAGTGAATGCATCCAGATAGATCTGAATTCAAGCCTCACCAACTACCATTTCCTTACTATGTGATCCAGGGCAACTTAACCCCTCTGCATCTCACTCTTGCAGCGGGACCCACTTGCATGGGGTCGTTGTGACATCATATATGTCAAGTATTCTGTAGTGTCTGACTCAAGGAAGAACTTGATCAAGGGTTACTAATACTGTGACTCTAACATTGTGCCCGTCCTCTGCTCTCCCATTCCCATCCAGCCAATGAAGTCATCCCAGGGGTCTGTGGAGGAGCAAGATGAGTTGGAGGAGCCTGTGTATGAAGAGCCAGTGTATGAGGAGGTCGGGGCCTTCCCTGAGCTTACCAAGGACACGACCGACTTCTCTTCCACATGGGAGTGGACAGCCAAGTCAGAGACACCCCTTGCCAGCCACCGGCCCTTTGATCAAACCCCCCTCTCCAAAGCAAGTGTATCAGGTCAGGAGGAGAGGATACCTGACTCTTCTTCAGGCCCCCCTTCAAAGAGTAGTCCTCAGGCACGGGGGTCCCTGGAGGAACAGCTGCTCCAGGAGCTCAACAACCTCATTCTGAGGAAGGGAGAGCCTGCTGCCTGTCCAGAAAGCCCTTCCCAGCCCACCAGCCCCCAAACCCCCAGCCTTGCCAGCCTCCCAACTCAGGCACCTAGTTTACCCACCCAAACTCCCTGCACTTCCAACCCACCTTCCAGCCAGCCCCTCACATGACGCTAGGGCCAGCAGTTGAGGAGGTAGGTAACCGAAGAAGCCAGGCTCTCACCATGGCAGACACCACTGGGAGCTTCTTCTGCCCTAGATGGATGACTCTGGAATCCAGTATGGTACCATGGAAGGAGCACTGGACTGAGAGCCCTGGAGACTGTGTGTTTCAGGGAAAATGGTGGCCCCTTTCTGGGCACAGCCCATTTGTCTGGACTATGGAGTCGCTAAAATAAGGAGAGGAGCAAACAGCAAACTATGCTTCTGAGCTGTAATAAGTCTTAATATCTTTCCTCAATAAGGGCAGCTCCTGTTTTATATATTTGATATTGTGGTTCAGCGAGAGGTTTGGGGAATAAGGATGGTTGTACTGCATTAAACAAGAGTGTAAGTTTGGAAGCCAGAGATATGCATGAGGTCCAAATTTATCTTATTCCACTTTCCATGGACTAGAACTACCCTCAGGTCCTACAGTGGGGTGATTGATGGAGGATGAGAGCTGGGGCAAAGGGGAGCCAAAAAAGAATGGGTCTCTATTAATAAACTTTGGAACCAAAAGGCTCATTTTTCAACAACATTCATTCATTCAACAAATATGTACTGAGCACTTAATGGTGCCAAGTCCAGCGATACAATATGAACAGAACAAATAGGGATCCTTGCTCTCACGGAGCCTGAAGAAAGGAAACAGAAAACACACACAGGTGAGTTTAGTACTTCAAAGAAACTAAACTCCGTGAGAGCTTGAGAGTGAATGTGATGTGGCCTTTACGCTGGGTGGATGGGACTGAAAGCCTCTGAGGAGCAGAGACAGAGGAGTGCAAGGAGCTGGCAGCAGGCGTGAAAACGGAGCAGTGCAGCGGGAGAGGCCTGGCCTGGCCCGGTGGGAGGAGGAGAGCAGCTGGAGCCGAGACTGGGTCGTAGGAGAGGCCCACCTTTAATCCCAGCACTCCTGAGCACCGGTGGATCAGACTCAAAAGACAGCCTGGTTCACAGACTGAGTTCCAGGCCGGCCAAGGTGACAAGGCTACATACCGTTTTCAAAAAACATTAAAAAAAAAAAAAAATCGGGAAAATTTGGAGGACTTGAGACAGCAGAGAGAAGCCCTTCATCAGAGCGTCTGGCTAAAGCCTTTGCTAGTAACACAGCAAGAGTTCCAGTATAATTAATTGCTTGAGGCCTTTCTCTCTTCCCAGCTATAAACCTGCAATTTTCTAGGAATTTCATTAGAAATCCATCGACAAGCATAGAATATGTAATCAACCCCTTATGCAACTCCAGTGACTTTTGGCTTCACTGTATAAGAATTCCGTCTGTAACCTGTATCTCTCTTATCAAAAGAGATAGGAGGAAAAGAAAAAAAAAAAGACCTCTTAGCAATCCTTTAAGATGTAATCTGAGAGCTGGGCATGGTGGTGCACACCTCTA
Source organism: Peromyscus nudipes (assembly GCA_902168325.1). Classification (NCBI taxonomy): domain Eukaryota; kingdom Metazoa; phylum Chordata; class Mammalia; order Rodentia; family Cricetidae; genus Peromyscus; species Peromyscus nudipes. Next base: position 16,622 of record CABHPH010156759.1, on the reverse strand, counting down.
ATCCTTGGTGCACTTGGGAGGCAGAGGTAGGTGGATCTCTGTGAGTTCGAGGTCAGTCTGGTCTACAAAGTAAGTTCCAGGACAGCCAGGGCTACACAGAAAAACCCTGTCTGGAAACAAACAAACAAACAAACAAAAAGATGTAATCTGAGAACCCCCAACAGAATATACATGGCTACTGTTAAGACAAATTAATTGCTTGCTCTCCCTCGAGGTGCCCATACCCACACCTGGGTACAAACATACTTTTCCCTGGGTTCCCTTGGGAACACATACCACCACCTCTCCTACTTGGATGTGTCTTACTTTCTTCTGATTGGATTTTTCTCTTCACTCTTGTGCTTTGACCTATATTAAAATATCTTTAATAAAATTTCCAACTCTACTTCATGATACCAGCTAGTCTTGAAATGCTTTTCAGTATCAAAGCCACAGATCAGAGTTTGGACTGAGTTGAGATCTCCTAAAAGTCTAGGGGACACACCTTTTAATCCCAGCACTTTGGAGTCAGAGGCAGGTGGATCGCTGAGTTTGAGGCCAGCCTGGTCTACAGAGCCAGTTCCAGGGCAGCCAAAGCTACACACAAAGCTTCACCCTGTCTCAAAAAACAAAAACAAACAAACAAATAAACAAACAAAGTCTAGGGAAACTCCTCAGGTTGCTATGGGTGACAGTGGTGCCTTGCCTCTGTCCTTTCAAGAATGACAAGAGGAGAATGCTTTTGCAGGGGCCCAATCATCATATCCTTGTAGCCTGTATTCTATTTGGATTTTAGGCACTTGGATTTTCCTTGGAAGCAGCTACATTTTAAGCATAAAAGGATGTTATCCTAACTCTCTTTTCAGTCACTGGCTACTGTAGGAATAAGCAAGGAGGCTGGATGTTAGACTGGAAAACTGATAACTAAGTCTTGGAGTGGGGTGGTGGTCTTGGAATTTGAGGGAAATGGATCACTAGGAATGTTACCCCCAGCCCCCATGTGTGTTCTGCAATAGAACCTGTATCTTACTGATGGAGGGGTTGTGGGGTAAAATAAATTTAGTGCACACTGAAGGGCTAGGGAGATGGATCAGGGGATAAAGGCACCTACTATGTAAGTGTGAGGACCTGAGTTCAAATCCCTAGAACCCATAAAAAAGCTGGACTTGTAGTGCCAGCGTCTGTAATTCCAGTGCTAGTAGAATCCTCCGAAGTTTGTAAGCTGGCTAGTCTGGCATACACAGCAGAAAAACAATAGAGACCCTGTGTCAGGCAAAGTGGAAGGCAAGGATCAACACCCAAGATCGTCTGCTGACCTACCGGCACGCACGTGTACACACACACACGCCACGATAAAATTGTTAAGTTGGGAACATAAAGATCCAAAATGATGACAGGGTCTTTCCAGGCCACATACCCCTTCACTGATACCATTAGTGCCTACTGGAGCCCAGCATGTACCCGTCTTTTCCTCTGAACTGGTTTCTGCGGGCTCCGGGCGTATTTCTTATCCCTCTCACGCTAGCATTTCCAGTTCTGCAGGGATTAGGAAAAGGTGTCTCCCTTTGTCAGAGACATCTTCGCTCAGGTGTCCAGTGACTCAGTTTCCCTGGTCATCACCTGCACTTAGTGTTGGGACTGGTGATATGCATATGTAAATGAAGGACCAGAAATAATTACAGGCTGAATCAGTGGCTGTATTAGAAATAGAAGCCAGGCGTCTTGACTCAGAAGCTCGAGGTTCTCCCTACCGCCCGGCGCACGCTGCGTCCGTCCGGCGGCCGGGACCCTTCCGGGGTACTTGTAGCAATAACAGGTTCAGTTCCTCTGCTGCCCCTGTGTGCTTCCGCGCCCGCGCAGCTTGACGAGCGTGGGCGGAGCGGGCCAACTCTGGGGCGGGGCCTTGTTGTGGGCGGGGCCTCCCCGAGTTCCGGAGTGGACTGTCTGGCAGCCTTTGCTGGATCCGAGATGCAGCCGCCGCCCCGAAAAGTGAGATTTACCCGGGAAAGGGGCATTCTTGGAGGTCTTGGGGAGCAGAGGGAGCCTACGGGCACTCGACTCGGGGTGGAACACAGGGAGTGGCGAGGAGGTCAAAGCCTAACACAGAAGAAACCGAGGAAACAGCCCAGCCTTTCTCGGGCCCCGCCCCCTCACCGCTCCCTGTGAGGTGTTTTGTAGGTCCCCACGCCGGAGTGGAGTATCAGGCTGGGGATCTTCATCTTTTTTTAATCCTACAGGTGAAGCCAGCCCAGGAGGTGAAACTTCGCTTCTTGGAGCAGCTGAGCATCCTTCAGAGCCGGCAACAGAGGGAGGCGGATCTGCTGGAGGATATCAGGTAGCCCCAGACCCCTCACCTTCGCATACTCCATCTTCACAGGAGCGAGCGCCACTCCTTCCTCTGCATACATCTGCCAGGGATGGGCGTTGTCAGGAGGAGCTTTCTGGCCTACCCATTCATGACCCTCACCTTAGGCCTGCCTCTTCAGATATTGGGGCTATATTCATAAAGAGAGAGCCCCTTCCTAAACCACTTGACCCCACACCACTCTCCTCACCCCACAATCAGGCTTAGGGCATAATCCCCTCCCTCTTCCAGACCTGTTGGAAGTCTGGCGGACACCGAATCCTGTTGGTCCTCTCGTCTCCAGGCCCACAGATGGTCTTCCAGGGGTGGGAGGGTCCTGCTGGGGCTCTGAGCAGTAAGGTGAGGGTGACCTGTGTTGCCGCTGCCAGAGGTGATCTCAAGGACTCTCATCTTTCAGACCCATTCCCTTTGGACGTAGTCACAGTCTGGGCTGGTTCCCTCTTCCTCCTCCTCAGGGTGAGGAGAGAGAGGATTGAATGTGGGAGAACAGCAGCAAACAGTAACCCCCCCACCCCCCATTCTACTCCATTCTCCACAGATCCTACAGCAAGCAGAGGGCAGCCATTGAACGGGAGTATGGCCAGGTATGGGACTCCTGTCGGGACCTTCCCTCCTGTTCTAGCCTCTTTACACAGGCACCAGTGCCTCCCTCTTACTGTGGTCAAGAGCAGATAACCTAACGGTGTGATGTTTTTATTCGTGAGTTAATTAGAACAAATTGATTTTATATAAAAAAAAACTTTAAAAAGAACAAATATCTAGAATCATCCAGATTTGTGTCAAAACCCTGCTCTACTGCTTTCTTAGCTGTGTGATCTTGGACATGTTATTTAGTATTTGAGGCCTCAATTGTTTTCTCTGTAAAATGGGAATAGTAATAATAATACCCAAACTCCACAATATGGTTACAGGGATTAAATGAATTAATGGATGTAAGGCATTTCAGAAATGTATATGTTGTATATCCGAAGAACAGTATCACAAAACAGGTCCCTGTTTTGGACCCTGGTTCCAAACTCTTCCCCCAGTTGGGGTGGGTCTTCATAAAAGATCTTCACTTGTGATGGCTCTCTCACCAGGCACTCCAGAAGCTGGCTGGGCCGTTCCTGAAGAGGGAAGGACAGCGGAGTGGGGAGGTCGACAGCAGGTGAGTCGCACAGAGTTGTGGAGGTGCCCCGGGGGAGCTCGGCCCCAGAGATCTCTGGAAATGAGGACCTAATGAGTAGGGAAAGGCATGTGAGCGGTGGCAGCAGGTAGAGCTGACGCAGCAGCAGCAGAGGAACTGACCCAGCAAGGACACTGTGGGTGGGGGTGGAAGGCATGAGTGATCCTGTGGCTGAGCTAATGGGCTGATCGATTGATGGGCTCCTGGATGGGGGGGGGCACTCTGTCTTTCGGGGGGGTGGGGGTGGGGGGGGGGTCTCATGAACCGGTGGAGTGTTTCTCCCTTCAACATAGACCTTCTCTGGGAAGGGGCAGGACAGTGTTTGGTGCCTGGCGCTGCCTACTGGATGCCACTGTGGCTGGAGGCCAAACCCGGCTCCAGGCGTCTGACAGATACCGTGACCTGGCGGGGGGCACTGGGAGGAGTGCCAAGGAGCAGGTGCTTAGGAAGGTATGTCTCAGTGGATGTGGTACAGGAACCTCCAGCTCAGGATTAGCCACGGTTTGGGTCAGGAGTCTGTGTATCTTTGCCGCTAGGGGACAGAGAGTCTCCAGCGGGCACAGGCTGAGGTGCTACAGTCTGTCCGGGAACTGAGCCGAAGTCGGAAGCTTTACGGGCAGCGAGAACGTGTGTGGGCCTTGGCGCAGGAGAAGGCAGCTGATGTCCAGGCCAGGTGGGCTCTTGGATGACCGAGTAGGACACACAAAGTGTAACGTAAGGAGTGTGGGGTGGAATGAACATTTCGAAGCCGTGCCCGACGCTTGACTATTTTTTGCCTGCACAGACTGAACCGAAGTGACCATGGGATCTTCCACTCTCGGACCAGCCTCCAGAAACTGAGTACCAAGGTTTGTGGGATAAAGACATACATAGCATAGTGGTTTGGGGTCCGGTGGTGTCAAAGTGAGAGTGGGTTGATCCTAGGCTTCCAAATTTCCTAGTGGTTCATTGCCAGGCACGTAGTAAGCACTCAGTAATGTGGCTCCTTGGTTTCTCTGACCCTCATTTTCTTCATCTGTATAAAGAATACCTTTCTTTTTTGTTCCTTTTGTATATGCTTTTTTTTTTTTTTTTTTTTTTTTTTTGGTTTTTCAAGACAGGGTTTCTCTGTGTAGTTTTGTTGCCTGTCCTGGATGTCACTCTGTAGCCCAGGCTGGCCTCGAACTCACAGAGATCCACCTGGCTCTGCCTCTCAAGTGCTGGGATTAAAAGCATGCGCCACCACTGCAAACACCATGCACACACCATGTGTACCTCTACATGCTTGGCAATATTCCACCCCTGGGGATACAGCGAGAACAGGACTCACGGAGTTCCATCCTCACAGCCTGGTTGAGATGAGAGTATGTGAATAATCAGCTGAAGATGCAAATGCAAGTGCTGTGATAAAGGGTGACATTGGGTGCGGTTTAGAAGGGAGACCCCACTGAACAGGAGACCTGAGTGTCGAGGAGGCAGCCATGCGGAGATCTGGGGGGAAAACATTCTGAGGAGCGGGAATGGTGAGTGCAAAAGCTGAGGAGAGAGTCACTTTGGCGAAGACACATGCACATGAAAAAGGTCAGAAGTTTCGGGGCGGCTCCTGTGAGATCTGATAAACTACAGTAAGGCACCGCTTGCGTTTTAAGATACGTACAGAAGCCACGAGAGGGTTTTTAAGCCAGTGTTCTATGTGAGGGTTTTAATGTAGTGCCAGGCATGTAGTAAACAATAATGTGAGATCCATTCTGGTTCTGGGTTTAGGTTGGCCTTGGAAGGACCTCCATCCAGGGTTCAGGGCCCCCTGTTGACTCTTCTTCCCATTTCCCAGCTGTCTGCCCAGTCAGCCCAGTATTCCCAGCAGTTGAGAGCAGCGCGCAATGAGTACCTGCTAAACTTGGTGGCCACCAATGCTCACCTTGCCCACTACTACCAAGAGGAACTGCCAGCCCTGCTCAAGGCCAGTACTCATCCAGATTACTCCTGCCCTTACGTGAATGCAGACACCATCCCTGTTTTCTACTTCTTCCCAGGCTGGCCAGTGCTAGTGCTTAGAGTGAATTAGAAGATGCATATGTGGGTTCTGGTTCTGCTTCTTTTTTTTTTTTTTTTCTTTTGGTTTTCCGAGACAGGGTTTCTCTGTGTAGTTTTGCGCCTTTCCTGGAACTCACTCTGTAGACCAGGCTGGCCTCGAACTCACAGAGATCCGCCTGGCTCTGCCTCCCGGGTGCTGGTATTAAAGGCGTGCGCCACCACCGCCCGTGGTTCTGCTTCTTGATGGCTGTGTCATGCAAGACGTCTGACTCCACATTGCTCATCAGAGTTAATCCCAGTCTGCCCACATCATAACACTAATGAGGTTCAAAGGGAATGGATGTGGAGGTTCTTAAACGTGACGGACCATGATTAGAAACAGTAGTGCCTTATTCCTCGTCTCCTCTTTGCCCTCATGTCCATGCCCCATCCATGAATGGATAATCTGCACTAGAGGCCTGGGAGAATGGTTGCATTATGGTACCTTGGGGTTCTCTGCAGGTCCTGGTAAGTGAGCTGTCAGAATACTTGAGGGACCCCCTCACTTTATTAAGCCACACGGAGTTGGAAGCTGCAGAGATGGTCCTGGAACATGCCCGCCATGGGGGGCAGGCAACTTCTCAGGTGAGTGCTGGAGCTGTGAGTGTTCCCTAGTGATGCCTTATGCTCTTTTTTTCAAATACAGCCCCTCCCCCACCCAATGCACCTCTCGCCTTCCTTTCTTCCAGGAAGATCTGGGGACAGGGTTGGGTGGGTAGCACGTGAGTGACGGTACATTATCCAACCCTAGGTAAACTGGGAACAAGATGTGAAGCTGTTTCTTCAGGAGCCTGGGGTCTTTTCCCCTACCCCACCTCAGCAGTTCCAGCCAGCAGGGACTGATCAGGTGAGACTATGCTGCTTGTGGAAACAGGCCACATCTAAACAGAAGGATGTTTTAGACCCTTTGTGTCGTTGTTCTTGTCCTAGTATTGATCTGGTGACGGTTCAGCATTGGACAGGGGGTTTCAGAATCCCATTCACCTCCATCTGAACACAAACACACCTCCATTCAGTCCCTGTTCTCTTCATTTCCCTTCTGTCACTCAACTCTGATTCCATTCCTGGACCTGTGTCCACAGACAAAGGCATTCACTCTAGCCTCTTTGTCCCTGACACTGGATGAAGAAGGAAGGGGCTGGAGGGTTGGCCCAGTGGTTAGAGTACTTGTTCTTGCAAAGGACCCGGGTTTGATTCCCAGCATACACTTGGAGAGAGTCACCACCTCCTCAGGCACTAGGCACGCATGTGATGTGCAGACAGACAGACATGCAGGCAAAACATTCATACACACAAAATAAATAAAAGAAATCTAAAAAAGAAATTTAAGCCAGGCAGTGGTGGTGCACGCCTTTAATCCGAGCACTCGGGAGGCAGAGCCAGGCGGATCTCTGTAAGTTCGAGGACAGCCTGGTCTACAGATCCAAGACAGCACCAAAACTACACAGAGAAACCCTGTCTTGAAAAAGAATTTTAAAAAGATGAAGAAGGAAAAGGAACTACTAGTGAGAAGGATAGTTTTTGTTTTTGTTTTTTCTCAAGTAATCGTTGTCTTCTTCAGGTGTATGCCCTGGAGCGGGGAGCAGGAGGCATGGCTGGAGAGAGTGGCCTGGAGAAAGAGGTCCAGCGCTGGACAAGCAGAGCTGCCCGGGACTACAAGATCCAGCATCATGGGCATCGGGTGAGGTGAAGGTGCAGGTATTAGGGGTGGGCAAGAAGAGCTGAGAGCTGGGGAACATTGATGCAGTCAGGAAGGGAGGGAAAGGAATTTTAACACAGCGGTGTGATTCAGCAGTTAAGAGCTCAGCTTTCGGAACTAGACAGACTGGGGTTTGTATTCTCTCCCGTGGCTTGTGAGTTCTCTAACCCTGGGTGAGGAATGACTTCATCTCTCTGGACTTGGATTTCCTCATCACTAAAGTGGAGCCAATAATAATACCTACCTCATAGGGAAGGTAGATGGCCCAATGCAAGTGATGTAACTAGCCAAGTACCGGGCTCAGAGTAAGCTGTGGCCCACAGCATCTCCACCACCCACCTCTGCCGTCCTCACCAACCAGGTCCTGCAGCGACTAGAGCAGAAGCGTCAGCAGGCTCCAGAGCGAGAAGCTCCAGGCCTAGACCAGCGGCTCCAGGAAGTGAGGGAGAACATCCGCCGGGCACAGGTGAACCACAAGCCCTGGTCCAAGAGCCGCCGAAATCCTGCCTCCCCAGACAACCCCACCTCCACTATGGTGGAGAAAGGGGGGGCAGCGGAGGGTAGACACAGCTAGCTGGGATATTCTCTCTTCCTCCTCACACCAGGTGAGCCAGGTGAAAGGGGCTGCCCGGCTGGCCCTGCTACAGGAGGCTGGCCTGGATGTGCAGCGCTGGCTGAAGCCAGCCATGACCCAAGCCCAGGATGAGGTGGAGCAGGAGAGACGGCTTAGTGAGGCTCGGCTGTCCCAGAGGGACCTCTCTCCTACGGTGAGTTCCTCCTTGTCCCTAACCATGCACACCTGGGAGGCTAAAATTCCTTGTTAGAAGGCAGAGTCTCTAAAATGGGAATCACACTATCTAATTCAGAGGATTACCATGAGCTTAAATGATATTGCATAGTTTCTGGCGTGGAGAATCCTCAGTACACTTCTAATAATGGTGATTAAGAACCATGGTTCTGCTAGGTGGTGGTGGTGCATGTTTTTAACCCCAGCACTTGGGAGGCAGAGGCAGGTGGCTCTCTGTGAGTTTGAGGCCAGCCTGATCTACAGAGTGAGTTCTAGGTCAGCCAGGGCTACCCTGTCTTGAAAAAAAAACAAAAACCAACCAACCAACCAAACAAACAAACCATGGTTCTAGGAGCAGTCTGTAAGTTAACTGAATGCCAGCCACTTAATAGCCATGTGACCTTGGCAAATGTCTTAACCTTTGTGAGCCTGAGTTTCTTCAGAAGTAGAGTGAGGTTAATATAGCTATATAAAATAACACTGGGTTATACTTCATATTAAGCACCTAATTGTTGTAATTGCTATTATTTAGTATCATCCTGCCCTATGGTGGTTTTGGTTGTGAGATATGATGATTGGTTGAGGGCTACTGTCTTGAAGGAGGATTCCCAGTGCCCCTTAGAGATAAGAGAGGGGTGTGGGAGATCCATGCAATACTTGAGACAGAGTCTGTCCTCTACCCCTCTCCAGGCTGAGGATGCCGAGCTTTCTGACTTCGATGAATGTGAGGAGGCTGGGGAGCTCTTTGAAGAGCCTGCCCCACCAGCCCTGGCTACCAGACCCCTCCCCTGCCCTGCACATGTGGTGTTTGGCTACCAGGTGTGAAAGGGTCTGGAAACTTGAGGTGGGCAACAGGGGTGGGGGTGGGGCAAATCTTGACTCCTTCCTTGTGGGGCTTAGGCAGGACGTGAGGATGAGCTGACTATCACAGAGGGTGAGTGGCTGGAGGTCATAGAGGAAGGAGATGCCGATGAGTGGGTGAAGGTGAGTATGGGACCCTGGGTTAGGGGCAGTGGGAGGATTTGTGTGTGGCTCCCAAGGATTCATCCAGGTAATGCCAGAAACTTGAGTGTTGAAGAGCCAAGGTCACGGACTGCTGAGCAAGTCTGATACCTGTTCACATTGCTGGGTGAGCAGGCTCGGAATCAGCATGGCGAAGCAGGCTTTGTCCCTGAGCGATATCTCAACTTCCCGGATCTCTCCCTTCCTGAGAGCAGCCTTGGCAGCAACAATCCCTCGGGAGCAGAGCCCACAGGTAATGAAAGGAAGTTTTGGATTCAGGGACCGCGGGTATAGATACAGCTTATTGAATGGTTGTAGAGTGGCGTGATGTAACAATCCACTGCCTTAGTTCATCTTCTCTCCTGGGCCCCCGTAGCATTCCTGGCCCGTGCCCTGTACAGCTACACCGGACAGAGTGAAGAGGAGCTAAGCTTCCCGGAAGGGGCACTCATCCGCCTGCTGCCCAGGGCTCAAGATGGCGTGGATGATGGCTTCTGGAGGGGAGAATTTGGGGGCCACGTTGGAGTCTTTCCATCCCTACTGGTAGAGGAACTGCTTGGCCCCCCAGGGCCACCTGAACTCTCTGACCCTGAGCAGGTGAAGCTTCATTCTCCCTCAGTTCTCAAGTACCTCTGGGTTGACCCTTTCACCTCAGCAGGGCTCCATGTTAATCTTAAAGCCCTGTTTCCTCCCCAGGTTGGCCTCCTATGGTAGCTTAGGCCTCCCTGTGTGCTTTGGCTAGGAAGAGGAAATAGAAACCAAGGCACCCTTCATAGGAGTTTGGGAACTTTAGGGACGGCTAGGCCTGAGTACAAATTGCTATAGCGTGACATTGGGTGGTTATTTAACTCCTCTGAGCTGCCTTCTTCGTGTGTCAAATAGAAGCAAGAGCTGTTTAAACAGACTCGCTGTCATGACTAGAGACAATAGAGGTAAACTCCTTAGCCCCGTGGTACACAAGAAGTGTTTGAATTTGTGTTGCCCTGACATGAGACAGCAGGGATCATGACAGGAAAGTCAGAACACCCCAGGTCCGGCCAGTACTCTGCCACTAAGTAACCCCGATTCTGACAGATGGCTCCATCTGAATCTCACTTCTCCTGTAGCAGCCATCAGAATCCATAGCTCACAGGGTGGTGGTGAAGGTTGAGTACGTTTGCATATGTGCATTGTTGGCAGAATACCTGTTGCATAACAACTAGTCGGTACATAGTGGCTGTTGAAATATGTATCAGTTACAGCTCTCATTTGGCTGATTCTGGTGTTGAGAAGGAAGGGGAAAGAAACAGAGTGGGGTAAGAGGAAACGCCGGTTAAGCCTTCCACGGACCAGGAATGACTGATGCCTACCCTGTCTCTAGATGCTGCCATCCCCTTCTCCTCCCAGTTTTTCCCCTCCTGCACCTACCTGTGCCTTGGAAGGATCCGCCGCACCTGCTCTGCCTGTGGGTGAGTAGAGAGAATTGGAGCCTTGGAGTCGCGGCCAGGAAGAAGTTTGGACTCTGCCTTATCTGCTCCTGTGTGCCCTGAGTGTACCTTGCAATAAGGCCCATGGCATATTGATGGGGAGGAGAGCTTGGATTTGGAGCCAGGTTCAAAGTCCTCTGTCCCTTTCTATTATATGACTTGAGGTGGAAGGCTTAACCTGTCTGGTCCTTGGTCCAGGTTTTCTGTTGTTATGCTTTAGTCTTTGGAGATAGGGCTAGCCTTAAGCTAGCACTCCCCCTGCCCCAGGCTCCCCTATGTGCTGAGATTAGAAGTATGAGTCACTAGCCTAGCTTGGTTTACACTCTTTATAAAGGGAAGGGAAAGGTACTGCTTTATTGAATTGTTGTCAGGGGCTGGAGAGATGGCTCGGTGGTTAAGAGCACTTGTTGCTCTTGCAGAGGACCCAAGTTTGATTCCCAGCACTCGCATGGGAGCTCACAATCATCAGTAACTCCAGTCCCACTAGATCTGACACACTCTTCTGATCCCAGTGAGCACCAGGCAATTGCATGTGCCACACAGACATTCATGCAAGCAAAACATATAAGAAGAAAAAGTTAACCAAGATGTCTGTTAAGAGTATACAACGTTGCTGGGTTGTGGTGGCGTATGCCTTTAATCCCAGCACTCAGGAGGCAGAGGCAGGTGGATCTCTGTGAGTTCGAGGCCAGCCTGATCTACAAAGTGAGTTCTAGGGCAGAGAAACCCTGTCTTGAAAAACCAAAAAAAGAAGGAGGAGAAGGAGAAGATACAACATTGTGATTGGCACATAGGAAACATGGTGTTTTATATCATCATTATTTTTAAAATTATCTATCTTTTCTCATGGCATTCTGACATTCTCCCAAAATGTACCTTTTCCTCTTAGTGTCCTTGAACTCTGAAATATAATACTTACCTTTGGATTAATTTCTCACTATATTTTTGGGGGTGCTGGGGATCAAACTAGGATCTTGTTTATGCTAGGAAAGCATATCTACCCCTAGTTATGTCCCCAGCCCCCTAGTTTTCACCATGAAATACTCAGCTTTTCTAATGCATTCTAGTATGTCCACCTTCTCCAAGTCAGGCTCCCTGACTCAAGTCACTATCTTCTCTTCCAGCACCCCTACTTCACTTTGAATAAGTTAGGACTTAGGCATTCTCTCTCCTCTGTCTCTCTGTCTCTCTGTCTGTCTCTCTGTCTCTCTCTATCTGTGTGTGTGTGTGTGTGTGGTATTCTCAATAGCTATTTTAAGGGGAGCTTTGTACTCCATCTCCTTTCTTTGGTACTTTGTACAGAGCAGTTGTGCATTAAGTATTTGAGGATGGATGGACTAATGGATTTTTTTTTTTTTTTTTTTTTTGCTAAGTCAACAAGTATTTATAAAGTGTCACTATCCTTAGTGCTGGAGATGCAGCATGGAACCCAACAATGCTTGAGAATTGACTTTTGGTTTCTATTTCTAGACAAAGTCCTAGACTGCCCAGGACCCCTGGACATGATGGTGCCTCGACTCAGGCCGGTAAGGGCCTCTGTCTTGGAAAAGATTGTACGGAAGGGTCATTCCTTTGGGTCCTGTTTTGTTTGCTGGGCAGAGGTAATGGACAGGGATAGTCCCAAGAGGGACTCTGGAGCACTAATTATGTATATCCCCTACAGATGCGTCCACCACCTCCTCCACCAGCCAAAGCCCCGGATCCTGGCCATCCAGATCCCCTCACCTGAAGGCCGGGGGGTCACTGTCCCCCACTGATGCTGCTGCCCCTATCTCCATGCTAACAGAAACCACCCCCTCAATGATCTGGAGCGACACAGGCAAAAGCTGCAATCTTCCCCCATGTCCACTCTCACCTCCAGGGGTAGAAACTTACCCTGCTCCCATTTCTGGGATTTGAACCCACTCCTTTCCTCCACTGTTCCCCCTGTCATCTCTGGGCCAGAACTACCCCTTTGACTTTTTGCCATCACCCCATATCTAGGGTGGTAAAACATCCCCAAATCTCTGGGGCTGGAACCCATTCCTTAAAGCCTTGTATGGCTCTGGCTCATCTCTGTCTTCACCCTGCCTCTGTGGCCAACCCCACCCTGAATGCCAGGGTCACTAGGCCTGGAGCCGGGGGAGGAGCAGATCTTGGAAGTCAGAAGGAGCTGAAGCCAGGATGCAAAGCAACTGTAATGGTCTGAGCGGATTTATTGACAGTGAATAAAGGGCATGAAGTCCAAGCCAGGGCCTGGGCCTCTTGTGCCAAGAGGGCAGGGAGCCTAAGGTGCTATTGCTTTAGGGGCCCACCAAGGGTAGGGCCTGGTCCCAGCTGCCACGCTTTTGCATGTGGAGCAAGGTTTTGGGGAAGGCAGGCCAGGCAACCTGTTGGCAGGTAGGGAAAGGAAAACAGTGTGGGGTTGGGAGTTGGGAGGGGCTCCTCCTGAGGTCCCTCAGCCTGGGACCACGTAACTCCAGATAGAAGTAGAGCTGGTCCCTCAACTGAGGAGCAGTGCTGTCCAGTGGAGGGGAGAGCCTTCATGGCTATCCATACCCTGGCAATGCCTGCTGGTAATCCATCAGCGCAGTGAAGACTGAGGCTTGGAAGAAAGGAAGGGGGAGCAGTGTTGCTCTGATCCACTTCTTCTCCAGAGAGTGTATATCTAACTCCTGCAGGACCTCTGTGCCCACTCCCACTCTCCACCGCCAGCCAAGGAATCTAGAACACACACTAAGCTTATAGTTCACCCCAAGGGTTCAGGGAGTTGATGGGCTTGGGTGGTTTAGGTAGAGGGTGGGAAGATGAGATTACCTGATCTCAAGCTCAGGGAGACTCGCCTCACACGCCCCCTTCTTCTGGTGGTAGAGACTCCTGAGAGAAGGGGAAGTATTCAGTGGGAATAGGAGGTGGATCATCAATGTTGCCCAGAGTAGGGACAGTAAGATGTGTCCACCGCTGCCCGATGCAGCCCTGGCCATGTCTTCATACCTGCTGACCTGAGGTGTCCAGTTTGGTTGGCTGTCCGTTTGCCTCCTGAGTAGGCAGCCCTAGGCTTGGGCCTCTTCCTCTAGTGCCCAAGTTCAGTTCTGCAGAGGTTGCAGGGGTTCCCTCAAGTGTACTAGGGACTAGGCTGTCATCCTTGAGTCCTCCATTCTGCACTGGGTGGGTGGCTACAGCCTGGGAGGGTAGTGGCTCAGGGAGCAGCCTCTCAGTGGCAGCCATCCCTGTCCTAGGCTGCCCTCCCCCAGCCACCTGACTGGCCCCTGCTTCCTGCCCCCCACCAGAGCCCCAGCTTCTGTCTGTAGGGGAACCATCACGATGTTCATGTAGGCCATAGCGCTTCTCAATGTGTGTCACTCGGAATCTGGACGGGAAGAGAACATTGCAATTTAGGACTACAGCTCAAAGGTCACCTAAACCTCCCTCCCTGGGGTTGATGGCAACTTCTCTGGCCTGGGGTAGGGAGGCCTTCTGAGACAGTGGGACACTCTGTGCAGCTTGACCCCTGCTGCAGTCGCTCAGTCATTCAGAGGAAAGAATTGGGCTCCACCTTTGGGGGACAGGATTATTGGGCACCAACTCAACCTCCCTTTTCTTGGACCACTGTGTCCCTACCTGCCCACTGAGAAAACAGTGGTCTCTCCGGGCCGGGGGCGGCCTTTTCCTTCCTTAGAGCGACCCTGACGGACAAGTGGGGGCCTCTTGTTGCGGCTACAGTGGATGCAAGGAGCTGCAGAGCCAAGATGCACTGTGTGATGATGGGAAGGGGCTCCATCCTGCAGGCTGGAGGTGGCATCCACACTGGACCACAGGAAGAAAGGGAGCAGAAAGGATATTTTCATTCTCCTTCCTGCCATTTCCTTCTGTCCTTTCAATATGCTCTTTAATCCTCCCCAAACCCCACCTTCCCCAGGTTCCAACATCCTTTGGTCTTTAGTAAAATTCAATGCTAAGACATGAGTGGTCATGTAGTCTTCCTTTCCACCCTGTTTACTAAAGAGAGCAATGCTCAACCAAAGAAAGTGACACCAGAAGTGTTAGGCTGGATGGTATCTAGATGGGAGATAAAGGATAAAGGGTTTCTATAAAACTTCTTCCATGGGTTAGCTAGCCTTGTCTACCTGCCCCCCACCCCCAAACTCCCATGGTCCTTTGGAAGACTGTATTGGAGCAGAGGGGACGCCAAGGTAAGATAAGTCATGCTGGCCCTTGTTTCCAGCTCACCTGGAGAGCTGTACTGTCCCTTCTCCTTCACTGTCCCCTAGCATCTCCTTCAAGGCCTCAGCATTGGCTGATGGGAGAGGGAGATGGAGTCAGCGGAGGTGGAGGTCAGGGCAAGAGAAAGTCAGTTTGGGAAGGAGCAAGCTTTTGGCCTATACCCACCTTCATTTTGGATGATGCAGCGAACAATCCTCTCTACTGTGTCCTCATTCACGTCATCGTCTTCAGCTGAAAGATGAAAGAGGTTGGCAAGGATGTGGGAAATGAGTCAGCTTTGGGGGAATATGACCTGATGGCCCCATGGGTGATGACTGAAGACATATCCCTTTACCTATGTGCCTTCATGCATCAGGCCAGAAAAGGTAGGAGAAGACATGGGCTCCTAGGGCTACCATGAGTGGACCCCCTTCTCTAGCCTCAATTTCGGGGTGGTGTCAGTTTACATGCAGACTCAAAAAAGCATCATAGTCTTTTGGGCTTCATTAGGATTTGGGCTGGGTCTGTCGGCCAAGGAGGCAGAAAAAAGTTTGGGGAGAAGAGTAAGAGAGAAAGGTGCCTTAATTAGGGTTCTAGGCTCCTCACTCACGGGGCTGGAGCTGGGCATCATCAGGCTCTGAGCCCCTAGACGTGCGGCAGCGGTAGCCTTTCTTCTTGAGCACGTGGCAGATCATGAAGCCTACAAGGCCCATGAGGAAGAAGACCAGCACAAGCAGGAAGAGCATGTACAGCCCATGTTGGGGCGGCTCCAGGTCAGGCTGTGGTTCCGACATGAGGCCCTGGGGGGCGAGCGCGGGCCAGGGCGCCTCCTGGGTTTAGTGGGCTGCAGCTGGGTACCCGCAGAGTAAGAAGGCATCTTAGGATCCGCAGTAGGAGCTCCGCCCCACCCCCCACCGAACCAAGGAGCTGTCCGGACTAAGGGTGCTAGTCGGCCAAGACCGCTGCAGGCTGGAGGCAAAAGCCCTCTGCGGCGACCCAGTCCCACTTTTCTGACATCCAGAAAGCTATCCTTTACAGCTCATCCCGAGCCCCCGTCCCTTCCAAGGACACTGCAGCACATGATGGGACGAAATTCTCAGAGAGCGAGCCCAGAAAACACGCTTGAGTCAGTGTTGATACCTCCTCTACACCGGCCTGAGCCAGGCCTCGTGCAGCCCCCTCCCCTCCCTGCGTTCCTGGGTCCCTTCTTTTCCCGTTTATCCCACCCTGACCACCTGGCCCACCCGGTACCGGTGGTTTGGTTCTGTCTCCGGCTCCGGCTCCGGCTCGGGTCCCGGTTCCAGGGGCGTCCTCGTCCGGCTCAGGGCCCCCGACGCCCTCCCGGAGCTCATCCCTTGCTTCCTCCCCCTCCCCCCTTTGCCGCCTCACCGGCTCCGGGCTGGTGGCTGCGGATACCGGTGCCGCGGCAGACGGGGGGAGGGAAGGATGGCGAAGGATGTGGGCCGGCTGGGAGCCGCGGCAGGCTCTGGACCACTCCTGCCCGGGAAATGGAGGGGATGGCGGGGCGGGGGGGCGCCTCTGAAACTGTCCTGGGTTCCCAAATGCCTTCTCGCGCCGCGGGCCCAGGACCAAGAGGCGGAGCACAGGTGTGCGGGGCGGAGAGCGTGAGCCTTACGCGTGTGTGAACGCAAGTGAGATGTGCGCGTGACTGCGCCGCCCCCCCCCCCCCTTCCCCAGGAGGACTGTGCGGCGCTAGCCTGGATCCTCGTGGGTGGTCAGGAGGTCAGGAGGGGCTTTGGCCACCGGTCTAGCCCTCACATCTGGCACAGGTCTTGCCCTTAGATTCCCCGGACGAGTAGAAAGCCAGCAGTCTTCCTAGCGCACTGGGAAAATCTGTCTTTCTGCACCTGAGAGGGGCAGGGTGGCCAGATCTTCCAAGGTTCCTAGAGAGGGACCACTGTCCC
>CABHPH010156758.1:0-45438 GCA_902168325.1 Peromyscus nudipes | reverse complement strand
ACACACACACACACACACACACACACACACACACACACACACACACAAACATTTTTTAAAGACAGGAAAGAGTATAGAAAGTAACCACAGTTTTTGTTGAAATACTAGAGCCAGCATTTCCTGATACCATTTCTTATTCAGTACTCACAACTTGCTATCATTTTAATCTTGACCACCCTCGAGTGGTGTGGTGTGCTAAAGGCACGGTCCACAGACTAGTGCTGCAGGGAGGTGATAGCTTTCAGAGGAGGGGACTTCTTGGATGTCCATAGGTCATTTAATGGCTTGCCTTTCATTGGAATTATGAAATCCCAATCACCCCTCCCCACCTCACTCCTTCATTTCTTGCCATGTTATGCTGTCTCACCATAGGTCCAAAAGCAATAAGACAGCCCACCAATCATGTACTGGAACCTTACTCAAACTGAGAGCCAAAATACACCTTTTCTCTTTATAAGTTGATTACCTCAGGTATTTGTTACAGTGATGTAAAACTGACAAACACACAGCTCAAATGCCTATGTGTTTCAGACTTAAGGTGATTTATCTCTATTTACTTTTAATTTCCTCATGTAATGTTTCAAACCATGCCAGAAGTTGTTATAAATAGCTGGTGCTAAATTATGTAGAGGTGTTATATTGCTACTTAATGCCTGCATTTGATGTGGTTATTAAAAGGCTGACAATATCAATCACCATGGCAACACAAACAAGAATTTATGGTCCATTTCAGACTCCTGAGGCTGGAAATATTTTATAGCTATTGAAAGACTGAGGCACAAGGCAATTCAAACACTTAGCTGCTGAGGAAGCGGAACCCAGAAATACATCAACTCGGACGTTGACTCCTTAGAAGAAATCCATATTGAATAATAGCACATGTCATTTACTTTTAATTGCCTGGCCATTGAAATTCTAGGCCATGTGTGTAGTAACTACAACCATGAGGTCTATCCATGTGTCTTTCATGAGGAGGCTACTACCTTCTGAGACTTACCCGTGTGCACAGGAAAAAGTCACAACCACATAAAACATTGTCCTTCACTGTTAAATCTTCTTATGTATTGTCTGGAACAGTAGCATCTCTGTCTCCATAGTAACCAATGCTATCCAAGGGGAAAACATGTCAGGAGAGGTCCTATCACTGACACCATAAATAAAATACATGTCTGGTATAGTGTGAGATTGAAGACGATTGCATGTGTCCTTGCTGATGTCCAACTAGGCACATAAATCATTTATTGCTTTCCTTGTCTCTATACTGAAGTCAAAAAAAAAAAAGATAGACTGTGTTCTCAACAAGGACTTTCATGAGATTGACTGATAGTGGCCATGAGATTCAAAAAGCCACCTTGTGCCATGCCTCACTGGATCAGATATGGCCCCGTGCTCATCAGCACACGAAGGAGTCCACCATAATAGAAGAGATAAGAACACAAGATGGAATGTCCTCATCTGTGGCTCTAGATATTTTGCCTTCATGCATGTAAATACTGATTGGTCCAGGCAAAGTCTAGACTTGGTGAGTTTGATGTTTGGAAGCTGTAAGTGACCCTGAGCCTTCATCCAGAATCTTCCACAGCTACTGCAGTATTACTTCTGCTCCCAGATGCTTCAAAAGTTGTCTTCTTCCCCAACCTTTCTGCATCTTGTCTCTGCCCCCTCTTGGTTTCTTCTCTCCTACAGCAACAGTATGAATAAGTCCTTGGTTAAGACAACCAACTAGAGGATGAAGAGGAAAGCCTGGTACTCAGCAAGTATGCTTCAATGTTGAGTTGGGAGCTGGAGAAAGGGAACATTTATATAAGAAAACAAACACAAATGGCCATATAGTGAAGAGTGGGGTGTGCAATGGGGACATTTTAAGGAGATGGGTAAGTGGAGCAAGAATGACACATTTCTATTACTGGACTTAGAGTCACAGTCTGTGCCCCAACAAGCCAGGTTCAGTCACCTGCCCTTGACAAGCCAATGAAAACAGCCAAATTAGTAGTGACGACGGAAAAAAGGAGATCTGTTCAATGTGGCCATGTTAGGAAACAGGACAAAGAGATCCAGAGACCACTTATAGGTCATCTTCAGGGTCCTGAAGTGCAGCCAGGGATAGGCAGAGGCCAGAGCCGTACCCATATAAGTAGTCAAGACATGGTCCTGTCCACCATTGACACATCATGGTCTCTGCTATTACATGGTATGATACACTGTAAATCTGTCCAGGAGATAAGTGTTCCCTCTCTCCCACCAAGACATAAGGCTTTCCATTCTCACAGCCTGGGAGTCCTAGAACAATTCCAATTTCTTAGGGTCCCTTGTTTCTATAGTCAGATGGCCAAGGTAAATGACATAAGTGTTTCTTTAGAATATCTTAGACTGGACACGGTAGTGTACACCTTTAATCTCAGAACTATGGAGGCAAAGACAGGAGGATTTTTGTGAATTCACACCCAGCCTTGTCTACAAAGTAAGTTCTAGGCTAGCCAGGGCTACATAGTGAGACCCTATCACAAAACAAACCAACCACAATCACAACACAGACAAAATCTACCTACCTAGATGATCTTCACCTCTGCCAGGCTGGTTATATAACAACTTGACCAGAGTCCCACATCCCTTCTTCTCCAGGATTTCTGGGGTTGAGATTACAGATACTGGGTGACACAAAACTTCATTATCTAGGCTAAGTTGGGAATGCCTCTTTCACATCCATGAAGGGCCAGACATGGTGCTGGGCTGATGTGAAAATGACAAGCTCCCTTGTGGGCATCCGAATTCCTTCCTAATTCTCTATAGCAATGGTATGAAGAAGTCCATGGTTATCATTTCACCTCTGGGTTGAGACCAACGTGGGAAAAGTTTTACATTTTAAATTTTGTGTATACAGGTGCTTTGCCTGCATGTGTGTGCACCATATGCATGCAGTACTCACAGAGGGCAGAAGAGGGCATTGGGTCTCCTGAACCTGAGTTACAGATGGTTGTGAGCCACCATGTGGGTGCCCAGCCTAGAACCTGTGTCCTCTGCAAGAGCAGCCAGTTCTCTTAACCTCTGAACCATCTCTAACCTCACCCAGTACACATGAATATCTGGCTCTGGAGCTGTTCCGTGGCAGCAGTATGTTCAGAAGTAGTATCAGGATAACTTACCTCAAAGAGCTGAGGAATGTTCAGCATTTGCTTCTGAATATGTGAAGATAGTCCTGATCTAATTCATGTCCCTGTAACTGCCCCCCCTCACCCCTCTCTAGGAATGGACAGGGTACCAGAGATTCATCTCTCAGCTTCTTGAATGATCTGGACTGGATTATTTGTTACACGACACAAAGCAGCCCCTGTGCAGACACTGTGAAAGGTTGTGTATGGTTCTAGCTCTTGACTACAGCTCTCCTCTATCAGGCCTCTCTCTAGAGTAGTTCTCAACAGCTGCGTCCTCAGCCTCTAGAAAAGGGAGATTATCATTCAGTGGGTCTTATGGAAATGAAAATACATTTTTCTCTTCTGAATGAAAGAGTTAACCCCTACTGAGTCATGAAGAAATCAACAACAAAACAACAATAGAAAACCCAAGCAAACAAAAAGCCCCAAATCAGCTGTAATGTTAGAATCCAGAGCAGGCTGCTGTACAGGCCACAGCACGCAAGGAGCCCTTCCCCTAGTGAGAACATTGCCTATGAGTCTGTAGTGAACACACTTTCATGACCCAGGTTTTTCACCTGGGGAGGTGAGTTTACATCCAAGACCACATTGATGCCTACACACCCTGCTTTGACCCCTTTCCCTGCCTCCTGTCTGGGAATCACAAATGCTGGCTGCAAGTGCCTGCTGTGAACCCCTATTCTCAGAGAACTATAAAAAGAAACGCTCTTGAGCTGGAGAGGTGTCTCAGTGGTTAAGAGCATTGGCTGCTCTTCCAGAGGACCCAGATTCAATTCCCAGCACCTACATGTTGGCTCACAACCATCTACAACTCCAGTTCCAAGTGATCTGATGCCATCTTCTGGCCTCCTGGAGGACACATTCCATGCACATACATACATACAGGCAAACACTCAAACACATAAAATAAAATATTTTTTAAGAGGAAGAAGAAACACCCATTTCTACCTTACAGACCACATTCCTCTCTTCAGAGCCCCCACCATGCTGCCTTTCTGTGGTGCTATGGCCTGAACTTTCCTCAAAGCCCCTGCCTTGCAGTTGTCTGTCCACTCACCCGTCCATGGTATTAATGACTCTTCTAATAAACTTCTTATCCCCAACAATACTTCTCAGGGTCACTATTCAAATATACCTCTGAGACCTTCCAATAATGTATTTCTTGAAAGCTCATTTGCAGAATCTACAGGAGTAGGTGAACTCCACTAATAATCTTTTTTATGGAAATATGATGCTCACACATAATAGAGACTATTGTGTAGGAATATTTGGGTCATGTGTGTATCTTCTAGATACCTCTAGAAGATAATAGTTCAGAATAGAGAATTTTTATAGCATGCGACAGTGTTCTCCTATGTGTGACGAGACTGTCCCCATTCCTTGGAGAGAAGAGAAAAGGATCCTAAACTATTATCAGGAAGCCACGCAGAGTCATTGATAAATTCTTGTGAATTTGGCTTCACCTAATCCCTTTTATGTTTGTGATATCTGTATGTGTTGTTCTGTACATTAACAGTTCATTTTTATCCCTGTTTTCATTTTTTATTGCTATGTTGCCATGTTCAAGCATATAGACAGTCAACATTATACTCGTGAATTCTCTGGTTTGAGGGTGTTTCTTTGCGTGGGCAGATGTTGCTTTTATGAAGAAAAAAAATCAAGTCTTTTGGAGAAAAAAATTCTCTTGGGGATACACCCAGCCAGGGAACCTCCTGGTGACTGTACAGACATTGGTTTGGATTGGGTAGATGCTACAACTGCAAACGGTTGGATTCTACTGAAGTCAACATTCACTTTCCCCAACCTAAGAGTGTTTCTATCCAAAAAAGTTTTTATGACTTTAAATGGAAGAAACCATGAAACTGTCCAGTTGTATATTCTGGGACCCCAAGGAGTCTAGTGGATGGTGACTGTGGTATGAGAGTTGAGCTGATCTTTTATGTCAACTCGACACAAGTTTGAGTTATCTGGAAAGAAGAAACCTCAATTGAGAAGATGCCTCCATCAGATTGACCAGTTGAGCAAGCCTGTGGGGCATTTTCTTGACTGATGATGGATGTGTAAGGGCCCAGATCACTATGGGTGGTGCCACCCCCTGGGCTGGAGGTCCTGGGATGTATAAGAAAGCAGATCAAGAAAGCCATGATGAGCAAGCCAGGAAGCAGCATTCCTCCATGGGCTCTCCTTCAGTTCTTGCCTCCAGGTTCCTACCTTGAGTTTCCTGCTCTGATGTCCCTCCATGACGGGCTGTGAGCTGCAAATAAAATGAACCCTTTCCTCCCCAAGTTGCCTTTAGTTGTGGTGTTTGCCACATCCATAGGAGGAAAATTAGGATGAGAATTAAAGGTGGGCAATAAAAATCCCCCAGCCTCTGCTCCCTTCCTTCTTACTAAAAACCTCACTGGTGGTATTTGAGCTAAAGTCCATGTATGCTGTCTTCCTCTCCCTCCCATTTCTTTTCGGATCCCTTGCTGAAGAGACGGCTAAGTGATAATGAAAGAACGCTATAAAGCAGCCTGTGCTGTGCCCAATGTCACACTGTGAAATCTCCACCAGTTCCACTGCTGTGTATCTCTGGGCTCCCTGTTTCTGATTCCACTTCCAACCCGGTGGGAGATTGCCATTTCAAAGCTTACCAGACACATGCAGCCTCCACACCTACCTCACATGCATTAATCAAGTTTCCGCCAGCTGATATCTTTGTATCAGGGACTGACATCTCTCAACTGATGACTCTAAAACACGGGAACCAGGGACCCAGCTGGTGTTGTTCCTAGAATCAATTGAACCTCTTCCACAGAAGTGTGAGAATGGATCCCGCGATGGCCGAATTCAAAGGGAAGTCATAACTTACCCTTTAGCAGTTCAAGTTCCCTAGCTTATTGCCCCCAAACCCACAAACAAGAAAATCGAGACTCTGGGACAGTGCACCCTCAATTATTTCCCTCAAGGAGCTGCAGAAGTAAGCATGGGCTGTGGTTATTTTTATCCCTTCTGCAGCTGGTAAGAGGTGAACTATAGGGTACTTTCTTTCACAATGAGCTCAGTGGCTGCAAATCTAATAACCAGCTCCAGGCTGAATGTACCCGAATTACAGACAAGTTCATGGCTTTTCTCACAAAGTAGGAATTATGTAATTGGATCTTGAAGACGGAAGAGGGACTGGGTTTCCACTGGGTTTCTGAGCAGCATACCTTAATGAAAGTGAAACAGTAATACAGGGAGCTCAGATAATACTGCAGCTTGCTTTTTTGAAGCTTGATTAAATATTGCGTGAGCTTTTCAAGCCATAAGAAAACCAGAAAAATGAAGTGAAATCCTACATCCTTCTCAGTTTGAAAAAAGAGTTCTGGATCATACAAGAGCTTCTGCATAGTGGACGGGGAGGAGCTGGTTTAGTTTTACTAGAGGACAAACTCTGTGACATGCGGAAGGCCATGAGGGTGACTTTCATTCCTCTGTGTGTGCCTGTGTGTGTGCATGTATGTGTACTTATAAATTTATGCACTCCTGTGTGCATGTATGTGTGGGTGCATGTACATGTACATGTGTATTCCTGTGTGCATGTGTACTTGTAAATTTATGCACGCTTGTGTGCATGTATGTATGTACCCCTGTGTGCGTGTGTGTATGAATGTACGTACTCCTGTGTGCATATGTACATTCCTGGGTGCATGGGTGTGCATGCATGTACTCTTGTGTGAATGTATGCATGTATATGTGCATACTCACATGTGAATGAGTGTATAAATGTATGTACTTCTGTGAGCATGTGGGCATGTACATGTGTGTACTCCTGTTTGAATGGGTGTGATCCTGTGAGACTTTGTAACTCAGCAAGGCGTCTCAAATAGATCCTAAGACTATATACTTTTTAAATAATTTAAACTTTTGATTTTTCTCAGAACACCAGCCTGTTTTAATCCAGCCATGGCTGCCATCATCTCCCAAAGTTCATCTGTAGTAGTGAAGGCCTGTTTCCTGCTCTTAAGAAACACTATGTAAAAACACTTGCTTGCATGGAAGCCACACACAAAGCAGAGGCAGGCTTTGCGCTCTCCGTGGTGCTGAAAGCTACCCTTGCAGACTCTCACGGCCAGTGTTGGTTTTTTTAAACTTTGGGGGCCTGCCACTCAGCTCCCAAATAAATACACAGAGACTTATTCTTTCTTATGAATGCCCGGCCCTAGCTTGGCTTGTTTCTAGCCATCTTTTCTTGACTTAAATTATCCTATCTGTCTATCTTTTGCCTGTGGGTTCTTACCTTTTTTTATTCTATATGTCTTTCTTTACTTCTTACTCCGTGGCTGGCTGGGTGACTGGGTGACTGGCTGCTGGCATCCTCCCCTCCTTCTCTTTTTCTTGCTCCTCCCTCTTCTTCTCTTATTTATTCTCTCTGCCTGGCAGCCCCGCCTATTTCTCTCTCCTGACTAGCTGTTTGCTGTTCAGCTCTTCATTAGACCAATCAGGTGTTTCAGACAGGCAAAGTAACACAGCTTCACAGAGTTAAACAAATGCAGCATAAAAGAATGTAACACATCTTTGCATCATTCAACAAATATTACAGCATAAATGAATGTAAACACATCTTATACTAATATTCCACAACAGCCAGGACCCCGGAAACCCTAGCAGAGAGCCCAGCTCCCTGCATGGCAAGCCAAGGAGTGAATGGATGAGGTCATGGGCACAGAGGCACATTCCAAGAGGAATCTATCTATGCATGCCTACTTCAAATAGCCCTTTATGGCCCAACCATTTTAATTTTATTTAAAGGTTCATTGAAGTATAATTTACATACATACATACTTTTTTTAAAAGTTATTATTATTGTCTGTGTACATGGCATGTATATAGAAAAGTGGTCATGTAGATCATTTAGTGGGTGGGGAGAGAAGACATGAAGTTGGGTAGGAGACTTGATGGAAGTGGGTGAGTCTGGGAAGAATAGGAAGTGGAGGCTGGTATGATCAAAATACATCGTACACATGTATTCTCAAAGAACAAGCAAATCTAGAAAAATCTGAACATTTGTGAGCACTTAAATATTCAATTTAATGAGCCCTGCAACATACATGGCCATAATATGAACCATGATGGCTAATTTTGATTGTTAACTTGAAAATATCACTAGGAGGCATGCCCCTGGGTGTGACTATGAAATTCTAAATTGGGTTCATTGGAGTGAGAAGGCCCACCCTAGCTGTGGGTAGCAGAGGCTGAGGTTCCAGACTGCATGTAAAGGAGAAAGTGAACTGAACACCAGCATTCATCTCTCTGTGTTCCTGACTACAGATGTAGTGTGTCTAGCTGCCTCATGCTCCTGCCGCCATGCTTTCCCACCATAGTTGACTGTACCCAGGAACTGTGAGTGAAGTCAGCCCCTCCTTCCTTAACCTGCTCCTTGTCAGGTGTTTTGTCTCGGCAACAATGAAGATGCTAATACGCTACCTGTCTTTATTTCATTTTATAATTTATAAAATATTTTATGTCATCAAATTGACCACAAATACACAATCCCATCTATGTGATTGCCAATAGCAATTTCCATGACAAGAAATAAAAGCCTTGATGGATTTCCTATTAGATACTCCTCAGCATGCCCAATAGGTGATGTATCAACATGTCGACATTTTCTTCCAATGAAAGCCAGATTCTCAAGGAACAATGAGCATTCAGTTACAAACCAGTATTCAACACAGGAATATGTCCTTATGTGAATAAGTCTCAGATTGGGCAGGTGGTTTTATTTATTTGTATTTATTGTTCACATCGAACAATCAGACAGCCAAAAGCCCAAGGAAAGAAGCCAGATATTGAAAATAGGTCAAGTTGAAGAAATTAAAAATTCCTTATGACCAATGTATGGATTGTGCCCCTACTTAAAGTCTGATTTGTGTGGTGGATGAAAGGTTGCCTCTTCAGGGAGTGGACTCTGAACATCCCCTTTTGGAACCAGCCGGAAAGAAATGGAGATATTCTAAAGAGATACTCAGGTCTCTCAATCTGACCATCAGATGATTGAAACAATGAACCCCAAAGAAATGGGAATTTCCCCAGGAACCTCACCCTGTAAGAAGGAAAAGGCACCAGCCAGGGAGAGAACTTGCCTTCTAAAAAGAGATCTCACAGTTCTAGCAACATGTCAGCCTACCTTATAGGAGGAGACTAAAGCCAAGAAGTCAATGGTGGGTGGGACATTGGTGGCATCTTTGGCCCTGTATTCAAACTTCAACCTTATTTCAGGACCCCATACATGGACTCAAGGGATTCACTGGGTCTCTTTGTCCCTTTATCTCATATGGCCACTTCAAATAAATCTTCCTTTTCTGTTTTTATTTTACTATTAATTTGACTATTTTAATTAGCTCCTTAAGAATGGGTGAGCGAATGTAGGTTCTTTGGTTTCAGACTGTGACCCAAAACTTGCTAACAGTATCACTGTAATAAAAAGGCTTGTCTCACCATGTGTCCAAAATAGCAGCGGGCACAGACAGCATGGGGAAGCCTGTTTGCTTGGAGTTTATTCATAGCCAGAACAACACCAAATAAGAACCAAGACTCAATGTCCTTTTACTTTGTTTTTCTTTTAGATTTGTTTATTTTATTTTATGAATATGGGTGTTTTGCTCATATGTACTGTGTGCCACATGCATGAAGTGAGCCATGGAGGCCAGAAGAGGGTATTGCATCCACTAGAACTTGAGTCATAGATGGTTGTGAGCCATCATGTGGGTGCTGGGAATTGAACTCAAAACCTCTGCAAGAGCAGAAAGTGCTCTAACTGCTCAACCAAACCTCTAGCCCTTTGTGTCTTTCTTATACAGAGGAAAACTATTGAGATGGGTCTGTTGAACCTTCTAACACATGGTGATGAGTTTCCAGCATGAGTGTCAGAACTTTCTTCAGTTCAATAGACCTGAAAACCAGTTACTTTAAGTTTGATAAAAATAATAAATCCAGGGATGACTTTCCTAGGATTGTCCCTCTGATAGGTGATGATTTTTACCTGCTTTTACTCCAAAGACAGGCCTAAAAAAATGGACAAAAGAAATCCAACACCAGTCACATGTTCCTTTTGTTTTTGTTTTAAAGTGTGGATGAGTCCTTGGCCCACAAAATTGTATGTTCATCTGACAACTATGTTTAAGCTCTTCTGTTGTTGTTTGAAAAGTTCTCGCCGGGCGTTGGTGGCGCATGCCTTTAATCCCAGCACTTGGGGGGCAGAGCCAGGCGGATCTCTGTGAGTTCGAGGCCAGCCTGGGCTACCAAGTGAGCTCCAGGAAAGGCGCAAAGCTGCACGGAGAAACCCTGTCTCGAAAAATAAAAAAAAAAAAAAGAAAAGTTCTCTTTTATTCCCCTGAACCCACTTTACCCTGACAGTGGTGTAAACAGTGGGTTTGCAGAAAACAAAGTTTTCTAAGTCCAGCTACGGTGCCCCTCCAAGAAAGCACCATGGCTGGTTCTGTTAAAGGCTCCACAATTTTATTTTTATAAAAGAAAACAAACAAAACTGGATAAAACCAAACTCACAGACACAAACTGCAAAGCCATTTACCTGGCCCTCATTCATTCAATTTCCTCCCACTAGGACTTATGCAACTTTGCAAACTCTCTGACTCAACACCTTTCATTTGGAAAAATTCCACTGTGCCCAAACACTGACTGCATCCTACGGCTTAATGACCCTCCAGTATC
The DNA here is from genome assembly GCA_902168325.1 of Peromyscus nudipes. Taxonomy (NCBI): domain Eukaryota; kingdom Metazoa; phylum Chordata; class Mammalia; order Rodentia; family Cricetidae; genus Peromyscus; species Peromyscus nudipes. Next base: position 34,588 of record CABHPH010156758.1, on the reverse strand, counting down.
ACTGCTATGGTCTGTGATGTGTTTTGGTTTTGTGGGTTTTTTTTCCCATAAGTAACCCCCATATTTCGATGTCGGTGTTTTGATTTCTTCTGTGGATTTTTTTCTCTTCTCTCCTCCCCCAGTCCCTGCTTTTTCCCCCACATCTGGTTTGTTTGGGACTGACCTCAACTCCAGGATGGAAGTGAGTCATCAGACCCCAGCCTGCTGATCATTCTTTCATACCTCCCAGGGAGTATTATAGGAGCAAGTGTATCAGCCAATGAGGTCTCTGAGAGAAAGTTGCTCCCTTCTTTGGATTTTCTTAGCTCGTGTATCACCAGTTTGGAGTTACCAGTGTCTGTCTATCTTTATTACTTCTGAGATAGCTTCCCGAAAATTTAAGAATAAGATAAAGCAAATGATTTTCACCACAAGAAGACATTTTAAGTTATATATGTGATTACAGATGCCTATGGAGGCTTCTGGGTCTCCTGGAGCTGGAGTAACAGGCAGTTATGAGCCACAGGACCTCAGTGCTGGGACCCTAAATTGAGTCCTCTGCAGTAGTATATACTCTAAGCCACTGAGCCATCTCTCCAGCCCTTAGATGACTTTTTTTTGTTTTTTGTTTTTGTTTTTCGAGACAGGGTTTCTCCTTGTAGTTTTGGTGCCTGTCCTGGATCTCACTCTGTAGACCAGGCTGGCCTCAAACTCACAGAGATCCACCTGCCTCTGCCTCCCAAGTGCTGGGATTAAAGGCGTGCGCCACCACTGCCCGGCTAGTTGACTTTTTCAAAACACAAAAACAAACATGGAAAACAGAAGGAGAAAGTAATTGTTAAATGAAAATTTAGGTATTGTTTACACAGGCATAAGGACACGAAGACAAACTGTTCCTGTAAGCATCTGTCTATGATTCTTCTGCGAGTTTGTGAGTTGGAACCTGCTGTCCTTTTTATACGGTTGATGCGGACTCTGAAGAAACCATGTCATGAATGTGGCAGACAATAGTAGCTTTAAGGTAATCATGCCTAGTGGCAGTGATTACATCATTTGATGTGTGATCCTCAGACGAGATTAATGTGTTTATTTAAGACCCTAGTTTCTTCTGAAAGCAGTTGTTATGAACCGAGTGAGCTTGAGCCCTGAGAACACTTGGTCCCTGTCCCACCTAGGATCTCTCTTTCTTGTGGGGCTTCCACTTGAAGTTGTCTGCTCTGTTGTGATGGAACTGAGAAACCCTCAGTAAAACCAGGCAGATGTCCGGGATGTGCCCTTAAACCAGAGAACTGTGACCTTGAACCTTAAATCCACTCATTTTGTGCAAAGTTTCTACCCCAGGCTGGGGTTGCAGCTCAGTGATATAGTGCTTGATTGGCATACCTAGGGCTGAGTTCTCCCTCAAGTACTGCAAGAAAAATTGTGTCAACCCCAGGTCATTTTGTTATAGCCTTGTACAGTAGAGTAGAGTAGAGCCCAGGTCTCTTCTTGTAACCAAGACAGTGACTGAGAATAAAGCAAGCGTAGTGTTATCTCTTTGCATGGCACCACTAACCTATTGTCCTTGGCCTGCAGTTTGAGAGGTGCCTCCAGAGCCAATTGAGCGAGCTGTACTAAGAACTGCTGCTGAGGGCTTCCAGATGTTCTCTAATGAAGGGGATTGTGGTAGTTTGAATGTAATTGGCCCCATAATCTCATAGGAAGTGGCACTAGTAGGAGGTGTGGCTTTGTTGAAGTGGGTGTGGCCTTGTTGGAGGAAATGTGTCACTGTGGAGGACTGGCTTTAAGGTTTCCTATGTTCAGAATACCGCCCAGCGTCTCGACTTCCTGTTGCCTACAAGATGTAGGACTCTCAGCTACTCCTCCAGCATCACATCTACCTGCACACCACCGTGCTCCCCACGATAATAAAAAAGGACTGAACCTCTGAAACTGTAAGCAAGCCCCCTCAACTAAACGTTTTCCTTTATAAGAGTTGCCGTGGTCATGGTGTCTCTTCACAGCAATGGAAACCCTAAGTTCTTGCCCCAGGCTATAGAAGAAAACAAGTTCAACAACAAATATATAAACAGTAAGCCACAACTTCTCTGCCTGAAAAGCTAAAGCACCAAACCTATTTGGTTTCAGCTGAAATCCTTCAAGGCAGGACTCTCCCTGGAACTGTGTTCTCTACAAGATTCAGTTTGATGTGGAAACACACTTGACTGGTTCTCCCCACTTTAGATGCATACACTGTGAACCTAATGTTGTCATCTCTGGCCTCAGTAGACAAGAAAAAACACAGCTTATGCCCTTAAGTTCCTGCCAACTTTTATTTAAAAAAAATATTGCTGCAATCCCATGGAGAGGGAGAACCTAGGCCACTAAGTAGAATATGTTATTGCTATTTTGCTAAATGATCATGTGGTTGAATTGCCTTCTAAATATTTATATTTAGACCCATAGTCCTGGGCTGCTTTCAGTATTTTCTTTTGTATAAGACAGGGCTGTTACATTCATTAACTCACAGTAGCCATGGTTGCCCTTAAAAGATTCAAAACCAGTCAAAATCCCTACACAGATGGAGCTTCTGAGACCCCACTCATAACTGAGGAGCTTTTGGCAGTTGATGGAGGGAGGGAGAATCATTCTTTGCTTTTTTTTTTTTTTAGAATGAAGCCTCTGTTGGGTTGCCCATGATCCAGTGAGTGGATCCACATCCATGTACATATGGGCAACACTAATTGGAATTAGTGAGAAGGAGGAGGAGGAGGAAGAAGACAAGGGGGAGGAGGAGGAGAAATAGTAGTAGTGGTGGAGGAGGAGGAGAAAGAAGAGGGAGAAATCAAGGAGATGAATTTGGAAAGAAGAAAGTGTTGGTGGGGATCCTAAGGAAGTTCATTGTCTCCACGTGCATCCCACAAATATGTGCACCATCCACAGACAGCTGTCCATACAAAACCACTCTCACTTCAAAGAGTTTACTCTGGACCCAAACATGAGTGGCCGTGGCCTGGGAACACAGGGGAAATGCTGCACTTTATGTAGTCCTGGGTTGCCAAGTAAAACACAGGCTGATGCTCTTGATTATTGTGCTGGTTGGGTTTTTCTGTTTTGTTTTGTCAACTTAACACAATCTGTGGTGGTCTGGAAAGAGGGAACCATGACCAAGAAAACTCCTACAACAGACTGGCCTACAGGAAATCCTGTGGTGCGTTTTCTTGATTAATGACTGATGTGGGAAAGTCCAGTCCTCTGTGGGATGTGCCACCCCTGGGCAGGCAACCCTTGGTTGTATAATAAAGCAGGCTGAACAAGCCAGGGGAGGAGCAAGGTTCTAAGAAGTTCTTCCATGGTCTCTCCAGGTTCCTGCCTTGAGTTCCCTTCATGAGGTACTGTCGGCTGTAAGAAGAAATAAACCCTTTCCTCCCCCAAATTGCTTCTAGGTAGTGTTTATCACAGCAACAGAAAGAAACCTAAGACAGGGATGGGATAAACTTGAGAGAGGATTGAGTGTGGAACTTAGCACACCTTCCATTACGTGAGCTGAAGCTAGGTAAGGAGACCATGTCTACGAACCCTCTGATGGACAGTAGATGGGTGGGATGCTCAGCAAGGGAATGCATGAGATAGGGTGTTGTAGATGGAAGCTTCACCTGGCATCAAGCATGGGATGGGATGAGTGAGTGAGAATACTCAAGCTGATGCAGGAACAAAAGAGCTGACTCCTACAAGCACATAACATGGGCATCTCAGACAGAACAAAAGACGGTCCTTCAGAGCCAGAATAAAATTAGAATCTATAGGTCCATTTGATGGATTCCACTATACTCCTTATTCTGGGAAGCAATAATCTCTCTACAACTGAATATAATCTGTTAAGGACTGGCACATTTAATTCAGTAATTATTATTAATATAAATGATTGTTAACAACTGAGAATTTTGCAACTTTAATGATGAGGTGGAAGACCATTTCCCCCCTCTTATAGATAATTACCCATGAAGGCTGCGATTATAGATCTCATAACTAAAAATCAAATTAAATAATTGTATATGCTTGGCGAAGTCCAATCGTCCCTCCTGTCAGTTCCCATAATTAAGATCAGTAACCCCAAACTGCCCCATAATCTAATGATAAATAATGTGATCTTTCGTTCAATTCGACACGGCGGTCAGTTAGGAAGAAAATGAAGATCGAAGAAGAGGGCCTTGCAGAATGGCCAGATCTGGAGATTTGGGTCTAGCTATTGGTTTTCATTATGAAAGGTCTCTGTGGAGTCATCACTGCAGCCCCCGTCAGAACCTCAAGTGCGGTGGCCCTTCGATAATCTAGACCTATGCATGAACTGCAGCCAGGATGCAGGACGCAGAGTATGGCTTTCTGTCAGTGACTGGCACCAAGAGAATGAGAAATCAGAATGTAGGCATTTGAACAGCAGCATCAAATGATTTGAATGGTGTTTACAGAATACTCCACAAATATTCTTTTAAAGGGCCAGTTCACTAGTATGGACCATGTTCTGTGTCATAAGAATATTTTTTTAAAGATTAAGTAATAAAACAGGATTAAATCAGAATTCAATCATTGAAAGATTGATGAGTAGCTCTAGACATTTTCAAAGAAAGAAAAAAACTCAAACCAGAACATTTCAGAAATTGTAGTGTTTTGAACTCAATGAAAATGAAATACAATTTATGTGAGACTGCCACTTTCTCTCACCAGAGACAGACTAGTCTCATCTGTGACCAACATCAGCTTACCCCAATTAGAATGAATATTATCAAAAAGGAACACTGGAGAGGATGTGGGGAGAGGGGGCTTTTCATATACTGCTGGGAAAGTCAATCCGAGCCACTGTTAAAAAAAAAAAATGCAGCTACCACTGTGACCAGCAATCCTCAGACCATGCCTAAAGAAATGAAGTTAAACTGCTAAGGTGCCCTGTTTATTGACCCACTATTCACAAAGGCTAAGATCAAGAATCAACCTTGGGGTCTGTTGAGGATCTCCACTGGAGCCGCCCTCTCCAGACCCCGCCCAAAGAAAGACCCGAAGCAGCGGCTCCACCCCCAAAGGTCTGGCCCATAGACTTCCCCTCATGGTTCCCCTCGTGGCTTCTCCTCTTTCCTGAGACCACCCAGGAATGCTTTGCTGCAATTAATCCTGGACTTATTAATTTGACCTGATCTGATTTATTGCATTGACGGAGTTTCTCACTACCGAGGAATTTTTACTTATCAGTGTCCAGGAAAAACTGGATAAAGACGTACCAGAACACCATGTGAGAGCCCCTGTGTGGAGGGAGGGAGGTCCATGGAATGTCTGCTGAGTGCCCCGCAAACTTTAGAAAGGACAACAGGTCCGTGGTTTGCTATGCTGCAGGGTGACTGTATTTGACCACAATGAATTGAATATGTCAAAATAAGAAGCCCGTGTATTAGCTACTTTGTATTGCTGTGATAAAGGCACCATGGCCAAGAGCAACTTAAACAGGGATAACGTTTATGTGGGCTTATGGTTCCAGGGGGTTAAGAGTCTGCCACTGTGGAAGGTATGGCAGCAGGAACAGGGAGCTGAGGGCTCAGATCTCAATCATAAGCCGGAAGCAGAGAGAGCGAAGTAGGAAGAGGTGAGGCTACCGAACTTTCAAAGCCAGCCCCCAGTGACACACTTCCTCCCTGGAGGTTAAGATCCTTCACTTCCTCAAACAACTTCACCCACTAAGGACTAAGTATTCAAATATCTGAGCCTAGAAGGGGCATTTGCCTTCAAACCATCACAGGCAGTATTATCAGTGTTTCCCCACGAAGAAACAGATAACTGTTCCAGATGGCAGACGTATCAGTGACTCTGATTTGATCATTGCAATACATACTGGGTATCAGAGCCAATTAATTCATAGAACTGATACATGCCAATACATAAATAAATAAATAAATAAATAGCCCTTGTGCAAAAAAGAATGCATGCTGCCCCCTTGAGATCAAGTACAAAAATGCTCACTCCTGTGATTTATGTAGTTATACATATATGAATACATGTATAGTCATGTATATGAATACACTCTTATATATGAATATAAATGTATAGTCATGTAGTATACACTTACTTTTAAATTAATTTTATGCATGCATGTGCACATGTGGACACATGCTTATGTGCCCACATGTGCATATATGGGAGAAGAAGAAAAACACATCTCCTGTAAGAGACAGGGGAAAATGATCCTTTGAGGTCATAAGAGCTTCTTGCCAATGCCTACTTTCTAAGGATTACCTAACAATACTTAGAGAGTTATAATTTTTAATTATGTGTATGTATGTATCTCCATGTGTATGTTCACCTGAGTGCAGGTGCTGACGGAGGCCAGAAGAGGGCGTTGATAGGATTCCCCTGGAGCTATTGTTGTGAGCTGCCTAATGTGGGTGCAGGGAACCAAGCTTACATCCTCTGGAAGTTCAGTATGTGTTGTTAACAGTCACTGGAACAGACCAGTTTTGATAGAGCCTCTGGGTTGGGATATTGCTAATCTAACAGTGACCAGAGGATAGCTTTGAGTGATTTTAAGCATGATTTAGTTTCTCACTGGAGCAAACTGGGATGTAGTGGTGGCAACTATCAGACAGATTTTAAAAAGACTAATTAGCATGCAATGAAAATGTTTTTAATCACCTTTGCCCTAGAAGAGAAAAGAGCACAAGAAGCTTAATGACTTTCTTAATCCAAATGTGAGTTTTCATGAGGGCTGCTTTCCTTTCTAGTCATGTTTAACCTAAAAATAATAAATAAATAAATAAATAAATAATAGAAAACAGTAAAAACTCACTTTCTAATGAATAATATATAATCACATCCACCCATTAATAGACAAGATCTTGAGTTTTAAGACAGCAGGATGTTCTTTTTTCAAAATAAAGCTTGATTTTGAAATATGGGTACATAGATTTATTTAAAGGTTTCCCAAGTGAAGGGAAGAATCAAGAATCTAGAAAGTACTTTGAGGCAGAAAATGGACTTTTCATTGTTAATGAACACAAGCAGACCGGAAGCATGACTTCATTTCTGCTCACTGGCATTTTCTAGATGCTGTCGGACCCTTTCAGGGCAGACCATATTTCACAGTGGCTCCTTGAACCGGGCATATAGCCATTATTGTAAGCTTGAAAATCGTGCCAAATATATCTTCAAAATGGCATGCAAAGTGGATGCGGTAGAGTTGCTAATTTTCTACATCCCTTCATCATGGCTGAGTCAGATGTGACGTGGGCGTCATCCCCGTGAGATACAGCTTCAGTCAGCTCATTCGGTGACATGAATAGCAGGATCTCTGATGAGCGCATCAGGAAATAATCACCAGACTCATTCAGACATCCCTGCCACAGATGCGGAGCTGGCCCAGTGATTCATGGATCTGAAACTTTTCAGAGCAGGAAGAGCAGTGATGTCATGATGCCAGGTGGGGATGCTGGGAGTGGAAGAAGGCTGCTTCCCTGTAAGCTCAGGCACAGTATACATGAAATCACACACGCGTGATGGAGTGTGGGGTGCACTAGCTGGAATTCACTTCTCCTTTGCAAGTAAGTTCTCTCTTTCTCTCTCTCTCTCTCTCTCTCTCTCTCTCTCTCTTTCATTTTTTAGAGACGGGGTCTCTCTATGTAGCCCTCGCTGGCCTAGAACTCACTATGTAGACCAGGTTGGTCTCAAACTCATAGAAATCCATTTGTTTCTGCCTCCCAAGTCCTGAGATTAAAGTGCACCACCATGCCTGGCCCAACTTATTTTTAGTTTATGTGTTTGGGTGTTTTGTCTACATGTGTGTCTATACACCACTTGCATGCAGTACTTATGGAAGCCAGAAGAGGGTGTCAGATCTCCTAAAAGTGGAATTAGGTTTGTAGGCCACCGAGTGGTAAGAATGGAACCTGGGTCCTCTGGAAGAGCAGCCAGTGCTCTTAATCACTGAGCCATCTCTACAGCCCCTTAATTTTTAAGCTACCACACTGTCCAATCCACTTTAATCATCGACTTGACACAGCCGAGACTCATCTGAGAGGAAGGCCTTCGTGGAGAAATTACCTACATCAAATTATCTCCTGAACGTGTCTGTGGTGGATTGTCTTGATTGTTAATTGATGTAGGAAGGTCCAGCCCACTGTGGGCGGCACCATTCCCTTGGCAGGTAGTCCTGTGCTGCATAAGAAAGCAAACAGCATGAGCCTATAAGTGAGCCAGCAAGCAGCATCCTCCATGGTATTTGCTTCAGTTCCTGCCCTGACTTCTCACAGTAATGGGCTGTGACCTACAAGTGTAAGCCAAATAAACCTTTTCCTCCTCTAAGTTGTTTTTGGTCATGGTGTTTTACCACAGCAGCAGAAAGCAAGCTGGAACACATACAAAATAATGGATTTTATTATGACATTTCATACATATACACCATTATACCTCATGCTAATCCATCTCTGTTTTAGTTAGGGTTTCTGTTGCTTCAAAGAGACACCATGACCATGTCAACTTTTATAAAAGAAAACATTTAATTGGGGCTGGCTTACAGTTTGAGAGGTTTAGTTCATTATCACCATGAGGGGACATGGTGGTATGCAGGCAGACATGGTGCTGGGGAGGTAGCTGAGAGTTCTGCATCTTGATCAACAAGCAGCAGAAGGAGACTGAATACTGAGTGTAGCTTAAGTATGCAGGAGACCTCAAAGCCCACCCCCACAGTGACACACTTTCTCCAACAAGGCCTTACCTACTCCAATAAGGCCACACCTCCAAATAGTGATACTCCCTATGGGCCAAACATTCAAACACATGAGTCTCTGGGGGCCATACCTATTCAAACCAAAATTAAAGGCTTAATTTTGAAGTGCAGGTACCTAGATCTCCCAGTGGCTTCCTCCCTCTCTTCCTCTTCCCTTCTTGATGATTCTCTTCCCATACCCCCAAAAATGCTGTTACTGTAGTGTCACACATACTCTCTTACCCTGTCTTGATGCCCTCTTACACACACACACACACACACACACACACACACACACACACACACACACCTAAATCCTGCATATAAGGAACATGTGCTGTATTTGTCTCTCTGAGTCTGAACATTTTTGTTTAACATACTGATCTTAAAGTTCTTTGTTTTCTGAAAATGTCACAGAGTTTCATCTTCTTTCTGGCTACCTAATGATCCCTTGTGTATATTTACTGTGTTTCCTTTACCCAGTAATCTGTTGAATAATTAAGTAATCATCTGACATCTAGGCTGTTTCCATTTCTCAAGTGTTTTCATTCCTTTTCTTTTATCTCTTCAAAGTATTTCTCTTATTTTGGGGATTATAAGATAATTATATCATTTCTTTCTTCCCTTTCCTCCTTCTAAACTTTCCAAATACCCCTCCTTGCTACCTTTCAAATTCATGGCCTCCTTTTTCATTAATTGTTGTCATATACATATTTGTATGTATACATACATATGTACATTTGTATATACATATATACTCCTAAATACATAAATTCAACCTGCTCAGTCCATATAATGTTGATTGCACGTAGGTTTTCAGAGCTGACCATTTGGTATTGGATACTCAATTAAGATGTTCTTCCCTGAAGAAGACTATTTCTCCTATTCCCAGCATTCTTTAGTTGACTCCAGTTTTTTATGCAGAGTTGAGGAGTTCTTGGCTTTTCCCTCATCCATGTTAGCATATTTTAACATATAAATACACATTTATTGCAAAGAAAACTGAATAATACAGATTCATCAAGACATTTAAAGTCATTAAACTCTTATGATCCAAGAGAGAGACCTTTGTCATGTATTGGTGACTTTTGCAGAAGGCATATAAAATATGTTTGGTTGTGTGTTCACGCTATGATGTGTCCTCAGTTACCAGATGATGATATAAACATCATTTCTACAGTAGTATCAAAATTACAAAACAGGGCTAGTGAGATAAGTCTGCAGGTAAAGGTGCTTGTTGCCAAACATGTCATCCTGAGTTCAATTCCTAGGACCCTCATGATGGCTCACAACCTCCTGTAACTCCAGTTCTAGGCTATCTAACGCCCTCTCTGGCCTCTGATTGCATGAACAGGCATGCAGGCAGGCAAAACGTCATACACATAAAATAAAAATAAGTCTGTTAAAAAGCAAAGATGACAAAGCATCTTGGTTCTGTTTTCCCATCAGCCAGTCCCTTCAATTGAAAAGTGGGTTTTCTCCCAAGGGGGCTATTTTTGTGGTACTCTCCTTAGGTACTTAGATGGAGACAGCCTTACAGGCAGGACTTGCTGCATCTGGGACCCATCCCAGCTTTGTTTCATCTGCTGCTCTGTAATTATCTGTCCTCTGAAAAACCATCATCCAGTAAACAATCCTGCATTGAAAACAATACCCCATCAGCACATGGGTTCTCTGTATTCCTCAACATACTTTGGACCCTAAAGCTCACCCCCCACCCCCACCCCCCACCCCCACCCCCCACCCCCACAGATGACCCCTTGCAGCTCATACAAAGCCAGGAGAGTGAACAAGCAGTGAGGGACACTGGTCAGAGCTTAAGCCAGCAAGATGGCTGCAGCATTTATCCAAAGAGATTGACTTACGTCCCATAAAAATCATCTTCTTCTGAAAGGAGCAAGCAGATGTCTGCCGTTTATTCCAGTTAACATCTGCCCTGCTGGCTTTCATCCCGCGCAGCAGCTTTTCAGCAAAACTGTTAACTTGCAAGTCTGCCTGTGCTCCTCTCTGCCCCTCTCCCAGGAAGTTTTACTCATAAATCTAAGTATCATCTCCCAGAAAGCAAATAAGTAAAAATAATTAATGCATTTCCTTTTTTTTTTAAAGGAAATAATATGTCTAAATAGATGGCTTGTGGGAAATTAGAAGTAAGGATGAATCGTGATTTCACATTGTGGAGTCATGGTAGTTTTCCTCTGTTGGGATCTGAACTATCATTATCATCAAAATTCTTCTTCCTTGTAAAAACAAGCTAAAAAATATTTTATGTTAAAATAGTGTAAGATGGAAGCAGATAAGAGCTAATGCACAAAAAAGGTGTCTATTAAAATTGGAAAACTAAAAAGCAATGAAAAGTCCCCTGCTCCAGGAATATATAGCCTTTCTTGCAGAGACACTCTGAGCCCAGGTGGTGTTTGCAATTTCTCATCAGGAGAACAGTACACCATTTTGTTGGACAGCAGACAGGGCTGTCAGTCATTCAGAGCTCACTGATAGAGCTGGTTTTGCTGGCCAGCTTTTTCTGCAGATGCTCTGTCTCTGCCTTTCCAGGCTAGAATTACAGTCAGTCCACCACACCCACCCACCATTTAGGTGGGTTTCTGGAGGTCTGAACTGTGGTCCTCAGGCATGTGCGGCAAGTGCTCTAACCACTGAGCCATCTTCCTGGCCCCTCAGCTGTGAAATTTCAACTGAGCTTTACAGCACTACGTTGAGATTTTTACAGCAATGGAGAATCTATTGTAAATGCTAATCTATACACTAAAAATTACATTAAACAAATCAACTACTTTATTTTAAATATAGTTGCCCATTTTTCAAAGCAGTAATATATATTAACATTTTACAATGAAATGATATTAAAATCAGCTTCTAAATTATTTTTGCATATTAGTTACTTTTCTGTTGCCGTGACTAAAATACTATGACCAGAAGCCAAGTTCATAAAGTAAACACATATTTTGGCTTAGGGGTCCAAAGGGAGAGGGCCCAACATGGGAGAGAAGGCAGGTGCAGGAGGTCTGCCAGTCACATTTCACTCACACACAGGAAACAGCAAGAACAGGAAGTACAGTGAAAGCCCACGCCCAGTGATAGAGTTCCTCCAGCAAGTCTCCACCTCCTAAATGTTCCATAACCCCCCTCAAAGAGCGCCAGCTGCTGGGACCAAGAGTTAAACACCTGAGCCTCTGGAGGACGTTTCTCACTCAAATCACCAAACTTTGGGTTTATGGAAGCAGTCTTTGACTTGGCCATGTATTTAATTTTGTATTTTCACTCAGAAGCAAAGACCAGCAGTGTTAGGATATGGCCACAGGGGTGGGACATTTCCTTTGCATTTCTGTTGTTCTTTTTTTATATTACAATAAATATATATTTACATTAAAAATAATAAGATACATCAAGTTTAAAAAGTAACTTAGCGAACAATTATTTCCTCCACCGTAATAAAACTACATCAACAAAACCATAATGGTATACAGAGTTAGTAAGTAGCAAGGAGGGCTCTACTATAAATAATGTAAGTAATTCAGAAATACAGGTAATGGCCACATTTTCTAGGTCTGAGATAGAGTTATCATGGAAAAATAATAGTGGCAGTCCCCCTATCCTTTAGGGGGAATAACCTTGTCTTATGATAGCAAAGAATTTTCATGAGCTGTCAGTGGTCAAGACCGAGCAATATCCTGTCTAATGAAGGCAAAGAATTGTTGTTCTTTTTTTAAAACTTGACACAAGAGTTTACATCCAGATATGAGCTCAGAAAGCACACATCTGTCCCAGCTGTTCTACAAAGCATCATCTTCCACATTTAGCATCATGATTTCTTGCAATCTTGAAGTTGATAAATGGAAGCAACGGTAATTGTGAGGTTTGGTCATACTTAGCTGAGTCCTCATATTTTGTGGTCATGTGTGAGGTATGTGGAAATCACAGTGCAAATCAATGTTTTTCTGGGAGGTCTGTGTCATACTAACTCACTTCTAAACTTCCATTCTCTATGACCTGGAAGGCTGTTTTTCATGTCTGACAACCAATGGCTACATTTGCTTGATGTAGTCTAAATAAAAATCTTCCTCAGTATGTGTGAAATAACTTCGTAGGCAATAGAATTTACTTTTGTTGGTAGATAGAGGACACGAGGGGACTTTGTTACTTTTCCTGGTGTCGTGATAAAATATCCTGACCGTAGCAACTTAAGCAAGGAAGAAGGTTTATTTTGCTTCACAGTTCCAGGTACAGTCCACCATGGTGGGGGAAGTCTAAGCATCAAGACCTTGAGGCAACTGGTAACACATAAACCAGGAGAGAGACGGGGACAGAGAGAGAGAGAGAGAGAGAGAGAGAGAGAGAGAGAGAGAGAGAACTAGTTTGTACTTAACTCACTTTCTCTGAGCCCAGAGAATGACTCCACCTATCCCCCACAGACATGCCCACAGGAGATGTCAGACTCTATCATGTTGATAAGATGCATCATCACAAAACCCATCTTAATAAATGCCTACCAAGTGTTCATCATTTAATTGTGACCAGAGAATTCCACTAGATAGTGTACAGAAAGATATAATCTGATTCAACTAGTGTCTTATTTATGTCACTCAGCATATACTCACTGAAAAAAAATCACTTATTTATTTTAATTTAAAATTTTTACATGTATGAATACTTTGCCTATGCACATGTCTGTGCACATTGTGTGTGCAGTGCTTGTAGAAGCCAGAAGAAGAGATTAGATTCCCTGGAGCTGGAGTTTACCGGTGGTTGTGAGCACCCATGTGGGTGGTCTTAACTGCTAAGCCAGCTCTCCAGGCCAGGAAGTACCTATTTCTTGAAGTATATTTGTGATAGCCTCTTCACTGTCAATTGATCTACAAAAGCACATCTGAAATTCTTCTTTTGCAGACTCAACAGAGCAGATACACAGGAGAACTCAGAGATTGCAACAGCATGTATTAGACCTGCAGAGTTTCAAGGCAGAAAAAAAAATCCTAGGATGGAGGAGAGCAGGTGGGCACCAAGTTCTGCCTCTATCCAAGAGTTATTGGTATTTGATAGCTGCTGCAAAAGGGAAAAACAGCTTTCTTCATAGAGTGACACTGGGTATATCAACCACACTCCAGGGCAGGCCCCGTGCCCAGGAGTAATTGGCTAACACAACCTGGGCTTCACGAATATTTTGTGTTGCTTTGTTTTTGAGAGAGAGAGAGAGAGAAGACATGAAGTTGGGTGGGTAGAGAGGTGGGGCAGGGTCTGGGAAGAGTTAGGGGAGGGTCTGGGAGGAGTTGGGGGAGGAGAAAGCATAAGATTAAAACATACATTAATTCTGAAGTATCTCTATAAAGCAGAGGTTTCAAATAAAAACTTAAAATGAACAGATCTTACACATTTTAAATTTTCATAAACAATCTACTTCATTACAACTTAATGTATTTGACCTAATAAGTCCTCACCCATGGGCTGTGCTAACTTTCATTGATCAATATCCAGTTTGTCATAACTTCACTCCAACTCTGCAGATTTGGTCTGCAGTTCTTTTTAAATGTTTTTTATTTTTGTATGTTGTGTGTCTATGCACATGAGTGCAGTATCAACAGAGACCAGAAGGGGGCAGCAGATTCTCCCTGGAGCTGGAGTTAAAATAAGTCATCTGGTTGATGTGGTCCATAGGAACTAAACCTAGGTCAAAAGCATCGAGTACTCTCTTACCTGCTAAGTCATATCCCTGGTCATCACCCCACTTCCCCTAGTAGCACTTTTTAAAATGTCTTATAGGAAGTCAAAGCAATGTCTAGACAAACAGCTGTATGTTTCTGAGTAACAGAAAGCTACAAAGGGTATTCACATCACTTGTTTAGCCAAAAGATACTGGCTTAAACTTTGTGGTTGTTGGCAGTATATGACCTAGAATGATTCTTCGGTCGAAGATTGGGATTTATGTCAGATGTTCAGCTAGGTAAATTGAAAGTCCTGGGAATCTTGAGTGCTGTAAATTTCTAGAGTGGGTTTGGAATATATGGGGATATATTGGCTTCAATCCTTTCTTTACAATCTAAGCAGTGATTTATTAAACACAGTATGGTAGCTACTCTCTTGGAGTACCTCACCTCCTCAGAGGTACGTGGAAATACGTTTCCTAATAAATTGAGTGTCCTTGTGAACTCAAGTGAGAACAAATTATTCAAGCTTCGGAGACCTTAACAACTTTTTTTTTCCCTTTTTAAAACTGTGACATTCAAACCTATATCCCTCTGTAGATGATGAAATTTTAACAGTGGGGTTATTTCCTCTGGAGAAACATCGTCCAGCTACTAAAAGCATGAGACAAAAAAAAATAGTTTAAAGTAACAAATGCGGAATCAAACAGCCCTGCATGTTCATGAACCACATTCAGGAGCAATTGGATAAATGCCACAGTAATTCTTTAGGCCGTGGAAATGATCGTCTTATTTTTCAAAATGATGTTAAAGGGGCTGGAGAGATGTCTTGGTGGTTAAGAAGACATACTGCTTTTGCAGAGGATCCACGTTTAATTCCTTGCATCCACATAGTGGCTCACAACCACCTGTAATTACAGCTCCTAGGAATGTGATACCCTCTTCTGGCTTCTATGGACACTGTGCATCCCCAACCTACAGATACGTACACCTAATTTAAAATAAATACATCTTAAAAATAACAATTAAATGAAGTAAGTCCAACTAAGAAAGGGCAACAGAGAGACCTTAAAGATAAATACAGTGCCTTAGTCAGGCTGCAACAAAACACCATGACTAAAGAGCAAGTTGGGGAGGAAAGGGTTAATTTGGCTTACACTTCAGCATTGCTGTTCATCACTGAAGGAAGTCAGGAACTCAAACAGGGCAGGATCCAGGAAGCAGGAGCTGATGCAGAGGCCATGGAGGGGGGCTGCTGACTGACTTGCTCCTCATGGTTTGCTCAGCCCACCTTCTTATAGAACCCAGGACCAACAGCCCAGGGATAGCACCACTTACCATGGGCTGGGCCCTCCCCCACTGATCACTCATTGAGAAAATCCCCTGCAGCTGGATCTCATGGAGGCATTTTCTCAACTGAGGCTTTTTCATCTCTAATGACTCTAGCTTGTATCCAGTTGGCACACAAAACGAGCCAGTACATACGGTAAATAAATATCAAACCACTGTATATTCTAATTAATGATCAGACCATTATGTATTCCAATTTCCATCTCATGGTGCTTGACAGGAGAGGGCAGTGCTAGCATCGACTGGGGAATGGGAGTGTAAAGATAAGCTACACACAATAGCAAGGAATCTGGAGTTTCCTTAATTCTTTTTAAATGTCCGTCTGCATATGATGAACCTCACTGTGGACATAGAAGACAGAGAGATCCAACTCCAGCTTTACAAAGATTATAAGAAACATTTACACCAGACACAGTAGGACAGTCCCTAAGATGAACAATCCTTGGAGAATGGAGCCCCTGAAGCTATGTAGACATTTTTTTAAACTACAGATAGATATAAAAAGCTTAGGAAAATTGCCAGCAGATCTTAAGACAAAATGACTTGCATAGATACTTTGCGGGGGGGGGGGGAGGGGGCAGGGTGTCCTTATGTAGCCCTGGCTGTCCTGGAACTCCCTGTATAGACCAGGCTGACCTTGAACTCACAGAGATCCACCTGCCTCTGCCTCCCAAGTGCTGGGATTAAAAGCATGTGCCACCGTGCCTGGCACATAGACACTTCTTAAAAGTGAGCCATGGGTGTCCCTGTCTATTATCTTAGAAAGCCTGATGACTCAGACCTAAGTGCCTATAAACGAAAAGGGGGAAATGTAGTTCCCACACCAATGTTCTTTATTGCAAAGTCTGAACTTATGGGGTGGAACACAATATTACCCACTTTTTCTGACTCAGATGTTGAGACCAATGTGTCAGGCAACAGTGGCTGGAGTTAAAGTCACTTTTCAAGCCTGTGATTTTCTCAGTGTCTTTAGGGATTTGTTTTGCACCGAACATAATGTTGTGTTGAGAAAGGACATTCCAGAAGAGTGAACAATGGAGTCCTAAGTCAGCTTCAGCCAGTTACCATGAGGGAAAACAAAAGGGTTGTGTTTATTTAGGGAAATCTGAATAGACGCAAGCAGATGCAATTAAGACCCTCTGTAATTAGGCCGTGATTATGTTATACTAAGTACTAAAGGTTTTAAATGGGATAATGGTCGCTAAAGTCAAGTCCCGCACAAAGACAAAAATCAGAGATGAAAACACAACAACAAAACCAAACCAGCAGGAAGTGCGGTGAGCCTGTGGTGAGCATGCTCCTGGCATGCTGATCCCGCTCCTGCAAGAGTTTCTTCTCAGGGTGAAGTGTAAAACAAAACAGCAATGGGCGGCCCATCTTGGCAAGTCTCCCTCCTGAGAATTAACAGTACAGGCCTGCGTATAATAGCTTAGATGCAGAAGATAAAGGACTCTTCCAAGAGAAGAGGAAGGGAAGTCACGTGACAAAACAATAGGGTCCATGACCTGCAGCCTCAGGTGAGAGATGAAGACATGAATTTTTAAAAAAGATTTATTCTTTTATGTGTATGGGTATTTTATATGTATGGGCATTTACCTTCATGTGTACCATGTGTGTGCCTGGTACCCCGGGAGGCCAGAAGAGGGAGGGCATGAGATCTTCAGGAGTTGGAGTTACAGAAGGTGATAAGCTACCATGTGAGTGCTGGGAGTTGAATGGGGGTCCTCTGGAAGAGCAGCCAGTGTTCTTAACTGCTGAGCCGTCTTCCC
Source organism: Peromyscus nudipes (assembly GCA_902168325.1). Lineage (NCBI taxonomy): Eukaryota > Metazoa > Chordata > Mammalia > Rodentia > Cricetidae > Peromyscus > Peromyscus nudipes. The sequence continues at coordinate 17,114 of CABHPH010156758.1, read as the reverse complement.
AGTCCTCCAATAGATGATTTTAAGGCTTCTTTTTTTTTGTTTGTTTGTTTGGGGTTTTTTTGTTTTTGTTTTTGTTTTTTGTTTTTTGTTTTTTCGAGACAGGGTTTCCCTGTGTAGCTTTGCGCCTTTCCTGGAACTCACTTGGTACCCCAGGCTAGCCTCGAACTCACAGAGATCCGCCTGGCTCTGCCTCCCGAGTGCTGAGATTAAAGGCGTGCGCCACCACCGCCCGGCGATTTTAAGGCTTCTTAAACCCGAGGTGGACCTGTATACTCTGTTCTTTAAAGTCCCACACTTCAAGTGAAAGAACAACCCCAGAATTAGAAGCAACTCCAATTTCACATTATGCTATTCATTCAACAAACACTCATGAGTTAATTCAAACTTCTGGTGCTGTAGCAACTCTACATTAGGGGAATAAGTTCTTAGTTGAGAAAGCTTATGGGTAGAGGGTATGGGGTTGCTTAGCCACAAGCTGAGACCAGAAACAAGCCAGATGTTCTGGGAACAAGAAACAAAAATACAAAGGAGCAGGGAGATGGGCCTCGGGTACCAGAGGACAAAGAGGAAACAGGCGTCCTTATTGGATAGTAACCAGCATGCTATGTGACTGAGCTCAAAAGCATACTCCTCTTGTCTAAGGGAATTTTTGTGCCCTTTGACCCATCTCTCTCATCTCTCTAGTCTCTGGAAACACCCCTGAAAGTAAGCATGGATGAAAGGTACATAGATGCCTAAGGGTGACTCAGAGTGTCTCTGGCTGGGCTTCCTATCCATCTCCTTTGCTGCCGAAGTCACCTTGGATTCCCAGAATGGTGGGTCTGATCAATAAACATCACGTGACAAGAGTCTAGACTGACTCAGAAAACAACAGTGTTCTTATACTGACAAAGCCTCCTGGGTCGATCTGAGATAATGATCATCCCACAACGATTTGATCAAGACTTAATTAATTGCACACAATCCCCCCCATACACACCCTTTCTATTCCTTCCTGGGAGAATCTGGGGGCTCATAGCTATGCCTCCAAAAGAAGGGCTAAGAGTTTGTGTCTCCATGTCGTTCACATTCTGATCAAAGATTCGTCATAGGTTTTTGTTGTTTGTTTTCTTTTTTTTGTGGCAAGTGGCTGGACTTTAATTATTGTGCACCCCCTCCTCCACAGTCAGGCCACTGGCCTAAGATTTCTATAGCAACAGCATAGTATATACATACATACATAGTATATACATACATATATGTACAGGCATGTACATATCATGTGTGTATATATGTTATACATAATGCATACGTCTAGCTACACATAAAGCTACATAGAAATATCACATAGTACCTCCTAAGTATGTAAAATTATTGATCAGTTAAGGGGACTATTCTAATTCCTTTCTATTGCTGTGATAAAAAGAAATGGGGTTTATTTTAGCTCATAAGTAATATTCCATCGATAAGGGAAGTTGTGGTGGAAACTTAAGAAAGAACTTGAATCAGGAACCATGGAGGAGGGTGTTGCCTACTGGTTTGCACAGTTAACTGCTTTCAGTTACAGCCGGAGCCCACCTGCCTAGGGATGGTGCCACCCACAGTGGGCTAGACTCTCCCACATCAATGATAATCAAGAAAATCCCCCCCAGACTTGCCCAGGCCAATTTGTCCCAGTTAAATCCTCTGCTCCAGTTCTCCTCTCCGATGACTCTAACCTGTGCCAACTAAACAGTTCAAGTGAACCAGGATAGGGAGATTCAGAGATAAGTGAATTGGGATGGAGAACTTTAGCAATGGCCATTGCCTTCCTACTGGTCATAAAAAAAGTGGCCAACACAGCAGGGTGGGTGTGGCCATAGACAGGATGGCATCCTGCAGTCTCTGCAGTCTACTGAGAAGCACTTTAGTCTGGAACTCCTTTGTGATGGGGTCGTACGAAGTTAGGAACTCACAGGTTGCTGCTGTTTGTTTTTTGTTTGTTTTATTCTTTAAGATCTTTTACTCTTTTGGGGAGCCCACCACCCAGCTCCCAAATAACCACACATGGAGTCTTATTCTTACTTATAAATGCCTGACCTTAGCTTGGCTTGTTTCTAGCCAGCTTTCCTTAAATTATCCCATTTATCTACCTTCTGCCTCTAGGTTTTTACCTTTCTCTATTTCTGTATGTCTTTTCTTTCCTTTGTATTCTGTGTCTGGCTGTGTAGCTGAGTGGCTGTCCCCTGGAGTCCTCCTCCTTCTCTGGCTCCTTCTTCTTTTCTCCTCCCAGATTTCTCTCCTTCTATTCTTTCTGCCTGCCAGCCCTGCCTAACCTTTCTTCTGCCTTGCTATTGGTCATTCAGTTCCTTATTAGACAGTCAGGTGTGTTAGACAGGCAAAGTAACACAGATTCACAGAGTTAAACAAATGTAACATAAACAAAAGCAACACACCTTAAAATAATATTCGACAACAACAGGTTTACACTTTTATTATATGAAACTACTGAACTTTAATAATGCTGGAAACACAAAATATTGTTCCCTTTTGTCTTCATAATACTCTGCCATGGCAGCTCATTTGTTTATTTTAAAAGGTGTATTTTATGTATGTGTGTAAGTATCTATATTAGTGTATATGAGTGCACTAACCTCACAGGCCAGAAGAGGGCGTTGGATTCCCTAGACCAGGAATTCCAGGTGCTTGTGAGATGTTCAACCTGAGTATGCCCTCAGAAGGGAATGGAATCTTCTAGGAGAGCTGTATAGGTTCTTGCATGCTTAGTCATCTTTGCAGCCCTGTGGCAGCCAATTTAAAAAGAATACTTATCATCTAATTTGCTCAGTGACTTTGGAACAGGGAAACAATTACTTACCACAGTTAGTAAGTAACCACTTACATGATATTTTCCCTCTAAGGAGATCCCTTATAGACAATGGAAATATTCATTATTTTACACATGAGACCCTACACAGAGAACTCAGGAGATTTTTCTAAAGCTGGTATACAGAAACTGTTTATTCAGTTGGTGTTTTAGTAATGCATTTGCGGTAATTTTAATGAAAAATAAAAATATTGTCACTGAGGCATGGGGACACTGAAGTCTGGGGAGCTGTTGCCAAGCACAAAGCCCGTGAGTTCAATTCCCAGTGACCCATACAGTATCCAAGCTGTTGCCTCTCCCAGCTGTTGTCATTTTTGCTGCCTGTTAGCTCTTCCAACGTGGAAATTTACCCAAAAATGACCCAGTTGGTGTTTCCAAATAAGTCAACTAAAAAAGCACATTCCTGTTTTTCCCTCAAAGTATAAGAAGCCTTTGTAAAATTCATATGCACCCTCCTAACCTATGCTGCTTTTCTTCACAATGCCTCTTTCAAAAGCAAAGGCTGTATAAACATTTAAAGTTTTCTATACAATATTTTGATTTGATTCAGTCCCAGATGTTTTCATTCAGTTCTGCTGTGTGTGTTCAAAAACTGGGGCTGGGCATCCATGTGGCAGGTCATCCTTGCTGGGATGATAGAGATGAGCCTTGCTGGGTGTGTATGAACCCTCCACAGGGAGGATTCTTTCAATGCAAGAGGAGAAATTTACTTACCGCTTTCAGTAGGTTGTCCAGGCTCCGTGGACGGTCCCACACCCATGTGCATATGGGCAGCACTAATTGGATTCAGTGGATTTAGAAAAGAAAAGGGCGTGGTATTGGGAGGGGGTGTGTTTTGGGTCTTGGAGGAGTTAGTAGAGATGGAGGGGGTCAGATGTTGTCAAAATACAATATATCTAGCATTTCACTTTTAATTATCTTCAGCAATGGTTTGGTGCATAAGTTTAGAACACGTTTGTTTGTCAAAATCCACAGATGCAACTGCTTTGCAATCTAGCTAAAACTAGTTTTTGAAACAATGAGAACTCCAAAGGAGGACATTCGGGGCAAACCCCCACAACACAGTCATCAGTGCATACCATGAGCCTAGTGTGAGCCCACATCCTCTGTCTCTAGGCTCAGGTTTAATCAAAATGTCACCCCCAGACCTCATCACGTTTTTTCCTTCTTCTCTTCTTCTTTCAGATAGATGTTCCAAGTTTGGACTACAGATAGGAATGTATCCATGGGCTCATCAGGCATGGATACTCTTGTTATTACCCTCAACCATAATTCTGTCAATTATGAACAGAATCAGGAAAGCTGAACATCACATACAAACTTCTAGGGTTTTAGATTAGTAGCAAATAATTCAAATGTTTGTATCCAGGGTCCAATTCTTGAGTTCAGCCACACTTTCACGGAGCAACTTCTGCCTCATACGATTATAGACATAAACAGGGATCAAAGCAAGGAAACGCAAGTCCTGACGGCTCCTGAGTCCTGCAGGGACCCAGGCTCCTGCTGGTGTGTCTCTATGCTGGCTGCTTCTCAAACCCACTTGGGGACCCAGTCTCTCGGAATCTTGGCGCATCTGCCCTGCTTTTAGGATTCCTCTTCTACGAAAGCCTGTTGATGGAAGAGAGAACAAGTGTGGAGGAGGCAGGTCCTCTCCAACGCTTCAGCTCAGAGAGACATCTGGGCAGTCTACAGGCTCCACGGCATTGAGAGCAATGGAGAAATTGAGTGATGTCCTCAGAGTGAGATATAGACACCACTGAGTGCTGGAGGGATCAGCTGCAGATAAACAAAAGCATCTGAATGTGCTTTTAGTACTTTTTAAAAAAAATGATAATGGAAGCGATGACTTAAAATTCTCATAGAAATAATGGGCAATCTATTTGAAGCTTTCAAAATCCAATTTGTGAAGTTTTGAGTGAAAAGATATTTCTCCAACATTCTTATCTCCCAAAAAGTCTTTTTGACTATCTATATAAGGAAATTATATTAACAAAATGAGTGATACAAAGACAAGTCCTCGGTTGCATGAAATTGCTGTGAGAAGGGAGGATTGTAAAGAAAACCATGGCTGTGCAGAGGACGAACACAGACAGGAGCTGTGGGTGTGATGTCACCCTACCACTACGCTGCCTTTGAAGGGGGGAAAGAAAGTGTTCGTTAAAAGGCAAAATGTCTTTGGAAATAAAACTGATTTCCTAGCCTCCCTTAAGGTCAGGCTTGGCCCTGTGTCTCAAGGCCAAGGGCATGTATATGGACCTGCTTGATGGGGAGATTTAAAACTGGTGACCAGGCAATAGGATGCAGAGGAGATAAGAACTAAAAGGCAAGTTAAAGAAGCAGGGGTTGGGGGAAGAGGAAGAGAGGAAAAATTGTAAGAGAGAGAATGAAAGGGGCAAAGAGAGAGGAAGAAGGAGAGGAAGAGAAGAGAAGGGGAGAGAGCGAGAGACGTATTACAGGGCGAACTGGTTGTGCGTGTGTTTGGCGATGGCTCCTCCTCCCATAACTCTAACTTTAGTTTCTCCGTTTTGACACGTCCAACAATCACTTACTCTTCCACTTTGCAGTACCTAATGTTGTTTCAAATGCTCTTTGTGGGTTTACCAGAAAACATCTCCACACACATTTACACATATCTCTATTTCCTTAATGCCAAAGGAACACAATCGCTCTGATTAAAAAGCATAATCCTCTGTTCTTTTTGAAATGAAGTCTCACTGTATCGTCCAAAGGAGGCCCAAATTCTTTATCCTCCCTGCATCGGCCTCCCGAGTGCTGGGATTCCAGGTGTGTACCGCCGCGCTGGGCTTAAGTCTACGTGTTTATTTTTAATCAAATGTATACTTTTCCATAAGCAAGCAAATAACAAGAGTAAGAGACAACCTCTAGATGGTTTGCCTACTGTGACATTGAGCCTCCATCTTCCTAATCCTGCCCAAAGTGGCATGATGCTCTCCACCTCTTAGGAAACTAAATCGACGTTTCCCTCCTGAGCCACTGGGATTTCAAACAGTGGCACCAACCAGGTTTGATTTTCTAAAGAAACACAGTGGAAAGTGGAAAAAGTATTGGTGAAGTGAAACAAAGAAACTTCTTAGTTTCTGAGAAGGCAGGGAGACAAGAAGGTGGTGGGGCGGGGCAGTGCTGCTCATACTTGAGTGAACACGACCTTGTGTAGTCTACCTTAATAAAATACATTTCTATGAATATGTGTGTGTACATAGGTGTCAGGTAATGTGGGCACAGGAGTGTGCACCCCTCCCCCTTCATCAAGACCTGTTCACCTTGTTTTATGTTTTGGCTTTAAAGATTACTTCTTTATAGCATCATGGTCATCTAAACATGAACTGAACAAGGATGACACCAACATACATGCCAACATGGACCAAGAAAGTCTATGAGACCTCAACCCTACGAAGAGAACCACAGGCAAGTAAGGAAAGCTGGGAGCAGGAGAAATAGTCTTCCCCAGGGAAAAGCACATCAATCAGTTATCCAATACCAAATGGTCAGCCCTGAGAACACATACATACAAGCAACATTATATAGACCCACCTTGGTTTTTTTTTTTGTTGTTGTTGTTGTTTTGTTTTTTTTTTTTAAAGTCTGTCTGTGGCCTGGAGCTCACTGATTGGCCAGACTCACTGCCTGGGATCTGCCTGTCTCTTCCTCCCAGTACTGGAATTACATGTGTGAGCCTGACTTCTTATATGTGACTTCTGGATTTTGCACTCAAGTTCTCATGCATGCATGCTGAGCACCTCACTGACTGCATGGTTGCCTTAGCTCTCTCCCAACTCTAATTTTATTTAAAGGAAAATAAGACTATAGAATAAGAATAAAGAAAAATTATTCTATGCATCTAAAGATGTATGTGGCCATTGGCTCCAGTTAATCAGGCTGTGTCTAGAGTCCTCAGCCCATAGCCTGAGGGGACAAGCTCATTATGCCTTCCTTTGTACCTCACACAGAACATGCCAAGGGTAGGCACCCACTAAAGATCTGAAGTGTAGGGGCTGGGGAGATGCTTAAGAGCACTGATTGCTCTTCCAGAGGACCCTGGTCCAACTCCCAGCACCCACGTGGCAGCTCACAACTGTCTGTAACTCCAAGATCTGACCCCCTCACACAGACATACATGCAGGCAAAAACACCGATGTACATAAAATAAGAATAAATGAATTATTTTTTTAAAAAAAAGATGTTAAGTGTTTGCATCAAATAAAGACTGTGACTCTTATGACATATACCTACAGAACAGAAATTTGAACATGTTAATCGGCAACGACCTTTGGAATAATAAGATGTCAGATTCCTCCAAGGACACAGCCGCTTTGTTCAGGTCTGTAACGTCTTCCTTTCATTTCAATCTGTTTTGTACTTGGTCTACGGAGTGTGAGCACTCAGAAGGAAAGCAGTAAAAGCTGTCTCTCCGCACAAAGCGGCTTGAATCGTTCACACAACTTTAATTTTATCTTCCTGTTTAATGCTCATTGGTAAATATTGCCAAGTAAAGACTTGAGATCAAACAATGCAATGCTACTGGAAATCCAGCCGAGTTGAGACAAAGGACACGCTGGCTTGGCCAAACTCAGCAAGCTGTGCGGCTCAGTGACAAATGTTTTCCTCTGCAATTTGATTATCCTAAAACTCACCCAAAGAAAATGCTCTGTGAAAGGATAAAGGATCCTGGAGAATAAAAAAAAGAGGAAGGGGTCATCATTGACCTTGGCATGATTCTGAGGCTTTGTGGCATTCATTGTGGGATGGATAATCATAAATACTCTACTGTCCCTCTAGACTACAAACTGTGTCCAAGTCTGCAGAGGGGTCAGTGGCAGAAATAGCTACAGTGGCTGGGAAGGCATGTATGTATCAAAAGTGTTAAGTCAGATGTTTAAGTAATCATCAGAAAGTCATTTAAGTTAGTGTTTGCTGTTTGAGCAAATCAGAGTAACTGCAATTACTAACCATATATTATTTCAATTTTAGCTTATGTACATCTTGTGTAATGTACTCAACCCTTCTGTAACTGGCTCAGACTTTCGACCGTTCTGTTAGCCATTTTAGCTTCAGACACAGAAATCCTTCAAGCATGTGCCCATTCTTATGTTCCTCTAGCATTTTTATAAGAGCCACTGACACCAACAACTCCCAATGACTTCATAGTCTCCTGGTCCCCAGAGATCTCACACAGCATCTTCTCCAGAAACATGGACATTGAACCCTACCCTCTTCAACCCTGAACTGTCATACTGTCTCTTGGGTTGTCAGATGGTCAGATTCACTGTAGGAAAGCCCAGAGACAGACAGGTGCATCTTGCATCTCAGGAGAATCCACCTAATCCTGAATCTCAATGGTATTAGGAGGTAGGACCTTTGACCATGGAGTCCAGTCCTTGAGAATGGGATTGGTGCCTCAAAAAAAGGTATAGGAGACAACCTAGTTCTCTCTCTCTCTCTCTCTCTCTCTCTCTCTCTCACACACACACACACACACACACACACACATATTTACGTTTGTCTTCCATGGGGTGAGAATAGGAGACTAAGGCCATGAACCAGCCAGGGGTGAGCCCTCTGAAGACCTGGGGATCATCTGAGACCAGGGCCACAGGCTTCCTACTCTTCAGAATAGTGAAACATTAATGTGTATCGTTTAAGACAGACAGACTATGGTGTTGAATAAAATCACAAACTAAGACCACTTTAAAGCAGTGTTAGCTTAAACTAAGTGAGTATTTTGCTGACATTCTGGATTTGAGTCAACAGCAAAGGACAAACAGATGTATAATGAGAAACACAGATGTTATTGTCCTTATGGGTGGGATTGTGTCCCCCAAAAAAATCCATTCATTGTGTTTGTAGGTATGTATGTAGATGTGTATGTGTTTTGTATTTGTGTTGTGTATGCATGTGTGTGTGTGTGTGTGTGTGTGTGTGTGTGTGTTATGTACATCAGGTGTTAACCTCAGGTGTTGTTACCCAGTCATATCCACCTTGAGTTTATTTTATTTTGTTTTGTTTTGTCTGTCAGCTCTCTAGTCTTCAATTTCTAACCTCCATAATCCTGAAAATAAATAAATGGCTGCTGTGTACATCACCCAGCCTGTGGTGCTAGGAAGTCAAGATACGCATATGTACAGGGTCTCCTTGGTAGGAGAGACTAGAAGCCTTGTTCTGAAGCTTCAGCAAGATTCCATTTCCCCAGCAGCCTCTTGGGCTAAACTATGTAAGACAGAAGAGGAAATGCCTCTAGTTTATTCATCAGCTCCAAGGAGGGACCAGAGAGCAATTCCCTTCCTCCTCACCATCAGGGCATCCTGTCTTATGAGGAAGCGCTCTTCATTTTACCTTTGCATACACCCTGAGTCTGGACTCACAGGGCAACAGATACTGAAAATTAGACCAAACTTTAGCAATAAAAAACTCAAATTCTGGAGCTGGAGAAATGAATCAGCGGCTGAGAGTACTGGCCGCTCTTGCAGAGGACTAAGGTTTGATTCTCAGTACCTATATCATAGCTCACAACCATCTGTAACTTCAGTTCCCAAGGGAATCTTCTGCCCTCTTCTGGCCTCCTCAGGCATTGCACTCACGTGAACGTACCCACCGCCACCCCCCACACAAATAATTAAAAACAAAACAGTACATATTTAAAGAAACTCGAATTCTAGTCCCAGCCTGAACCTGTTAGTTAAAGACACTGAAAAAGAACCACAGTGTACCGGAAATCAAACATGGCTCCACTTTGTACTGGGAAGAAATGAGTCGTGTGCATAAGAAGTTGGCATTCTGTGAAGGTTTGTTTGCTTGTCTGCACCACACAGGTCCTACTTTCTGTTCTTTGCACCTCACAAGACCTTAAGTGTGTGATTTTACTTGCTCTTTGCATGGACTTTCCACATCAGCTTGCTCCTGTGCAAAGGGTTGGCGGTCCGGAGGGGTGGTGGTGGAAAAGGATTAAATTTAATTTATCATTATGGGTTTGTGTCTGTTAGCCAAACAGGGGCCATCACATCACGACTGAGTGAATGTCCTGAGACAGATGTGATGCTTCCTTCAGTTGAAGACAACAAGAATCCTTACTGGTAGTGTTTTTACGCTCAGCAAACATCCCCAAAATGGCCCTCAGGGAGCACGTATCGACCTAACAGCTCGCTTTACAACCCTCAATAGAAAGTGACCAAAGATGGCTTTTAACATTGCTTATAAATTAACTTCCAGACTTGAGATGTTTTCTCTTTCAGGAAGAGGCGATGTCAATCTATTTCAATTTGTTAACATCCTTGGGAGGCGCAGATGCGTAAAACTCAGCTCCGAAGCTCTGGTTCCTGCATCAGGGACCTCTCTTGCCACTGTTAAGCTGGACTTTAAGCCCCTCCTCCTGTTTGCAATGCGCTGAGAGCCAGGCATCGGGCAACTGGAGAGATTTCTCTCGGAGCTAAACACATTTTCCTGAGTCTAGAGTTATTGCTCCGAGGCCAGACTATTTCCCGTTCATATCCCGCTTTTGTTTTCCTGTTACTGGGTTATTTATCTCTAGCTTTGAGTGGCAGGAGATCTATAGCAGTCTGAGAAAATGGGAGAAAAATAAGGAAAACATCTTCAGGCATCGTTCCGCTCACCTTTTTATTTCACCTGACAAATCGCAGAAGCAGAAGAAAAGTAACATTTCTGTTAAAAAAAAAAAAAAAAAATTCCACAGAAGCCCAGAGCCTCCCACCTCGGCAATTTTCACAGAGGCTTTGTTTGTTCTCGTGTGTCTCTCCCCAATTTGTTGTGTCATGGATTTCTTAAAGCAAATACGTATTTTTTTTTAAAAGAAAAATCTTAGGTAATACAAATTCATTGGGTTGCCAACCTTTGTTGAAAACAGGAGGATTGTTGGCTGAGAAGCTCACCCCCTCTGACAATTTAATCCAAACAAAATATAGATCTTCACTCTCAGAGTTGCTGAACTAAAATAGAAAAGCTGTCAAAGCAATTTTGAAAACCTGCTCAAAATTTGTATTTACTTCCTTTCATTGACACAGAGCAATGCTCAGATCTGATTGCGGCTGTTCGGCTTGGAGGGTGTGGAAAACTGCCTCCTTCCATCATAGCGCATCCAGAGGAAAGCCCAGAGTCAAGGGGCATTTTGGTCCTCTCAGCACAGCCTCTTGCACAGCCAGCTTGCTGGGGCAGAGAGCTTGTTACCATACCGGCAGGCCCTGGTACTCTAAAACAACGGGAAAAGATGAAATTAATGGCCAAGGTCCCATGTCAGGGCTGGTGTGATGGCTCAGTGGGTAGAGGCTCTTGTCACAGGCCGGAGGACCCGAGCCTGATCTCCAAATCCCACAGGAGGGAGAGAAGCAATTCCTGAGAGTTGTCTCCTGACCTCCACACTGGCACTACGGATGGTACACACACACAAAACAGTAACTAACTAAATAACTAAATGAATTAGTTAAATTCTAATTTCTTTCCCTTTTTTTTTTAAATCAAATGATCCACGCAGTATCCAGGCAGCTGTAACACTTTCAAGAAGACAACCGAGTAACGCTAAATGCATTTGTGATACTGTGTAACCATCTCTGGGAAACAGTGCCAGAACCTTCCACCATGTTCTACGCACTCCCATTCTTTACTAATTATACCCCTAGTCCTTGCCGATCACAAACCTGTTTTCTGCCATTATGGATTTTCGTGTTGTTCTAATTTCCTTACTGCTGCTATGATAAAACACTCTGACCAAAAACAACTTTGGGGAGGAAAGGGTTTAATTGTTTTTTTTTTTTTCTTCCAGGTCATAGTTCATCGCTGAGGGAAGTCAAGGCAGGAACATGAACTCAGGCCTGCTTGGTATCTCACACAGCATTACCTCTCACCAAGGAGCAGCCTAAGAGCACAGCAGGAATCATAGAGGGTGCCACTTGCTGGCACACAGGCAGGCTAATAATCAACTATTTTGTTTATTTGTTTATATAAAATTCAGGGCCATCTGCCTAGGGATGGTGCTGCTCATGGTGGGCTGGGTCTTCATATATCAATTCAGTCCAGTCAAGATCAAGACAGTCCCCTGAAGACTTTCCTCAATAGAGAGACTACTTTCAGAGACCTAGGCTGTGACAAGTTGACAACTAAAGCTGACCGGTCCACCTGTTCTGGGTATTTTACATAAGCAGACTAACACAGTAAGTGGTCTCTGTGACTGATGTCATTATTGTAGTACAATGTTTAGTAGTGTCAATTGTTTTGTATTAACTCCAAATTCTCTCCATTGTATGTACACACACACACACACACACACACACACTGATTCCCTGGAGCTGAAATTGCAGGCAGTTGTGGAACAACCCAACTTTGGTACTAAGAACTATACTTGGGTCCTCTGCAAGAGCAGTACCTGCTCCCAACCACTGAGCCAGCTCTCCAGCCCTCACTTTTGTTTTTTTAAATCATGAGGATTTTGCTAGATGATAGATAGAGATAGATAGATAGATGGATAGATAGACAGATAGATAGATAGATAGATAGATAGATAGATAGATAGATAGGATGATAAAGATAGAAATAGCTAAATAGATACATCAATAGATAGATAGATAGGATGATAAAGATAGATAGATAGATTCATAATCAATAAATAGAAAAATAGATACACATACAGAAACAGACATGTCTCTTCTTTCATGAGTGTCTTTATGAGCAATTGCAGAATTAGATCCTCCATTGAAAAATGTATGTACCAGTGAGGCAACTCAGCGGGTAAATGCCTGATGACCTGAGTTCTAGCCCCGGGACCCAGGAGCAGATGAAAAAAGTGCACCAACCTCACAATGCTGCCCTCTGATCTAGTTCCCGTTCTGATGAGGTGATAAAATGCTCAGACCAAGAACAACTTAGGGAAAGAAAGGGTTTATTTCGGTGTACATGCTGCAGCCTATCCTTGAGGGAAGTTAAGACTAGAATTTGGCCAGGAACTTGAAGCAGAAACCATGGAAGAGGCTGCTTACTGGCTCACTCCAAGGCTCCTGCTCAGCTTTTTTAATTTAATTTCATTTCATTTAATTAACTTTTTTTTCACATATTTTACATACGGACCACAGTTTTCCCTCCCTCCTCTCCTCCTGTCACCCCACCTCAGTCCCATCTACTCATCCACTCCTCCTTCATCTCCATTCAGAAAGAGGCAGGGCTCCCATGGGCTTGGACAAAGCATGGCACATCAAGTGGAGGTATGACTGAGCTCCACCCACTCCCCCGCTCAGCATCAAGGCTAAGTTAGGTAATCTATCATGGGGCACAAATTCCCAAAAGTCATCAGCTAGCTTTCTTATACAGCACAGGACCACCTGCCTAGGGAATGGTGCTACCCACAGTGGGCTGGGTCCTCCTGCATCAGTTAACAATCAAGACAATCCCCACAGGCATGCTCATAGGCCATTCTTATCAGGGCAGTCTCTCAACTGAGACTCTCTTCTCAGATGACTGTAGGCTGTGTCAAACTGACACCTAAAGCTGACCAGATAATCTTCTGACCTCCACAAATGTTCCATGACACTAGTGCACAATACACAAACACACACATACACACACACACGTACACATGAATAAAATTAAATTTAAAAGTAATAACATCGTGATGGTTGACTGTGATATTTCCATCAAGAAGGGAACATTTCTGCTTTAGTCCCTATCTCTGAAATACATCTCATGGCATAAATACTGACTGTGTGCGATATCCCAGCAATGCCATTGTGCATGTGGAACATGCATTCTAATTCTGAGTGGAACAGGAATAGAAAAGTGAGTATCTGAGAGTCACACCGTATGGAATAGTATTTATCTTTCTGTTTTCTTCCTACTACCTCAATAAGGATGATGCCCACTGGAGGTGGTTAGCACAAAATCTCATATTTTCCTTCAATAAGAAGAAGGCAGCCAGACCATGCAGTAGTCAGGTGGGGAGGAGGGGTAGCTCTCAGGATCTCTCCTTAGCTCCAAGACTGGATCTCAGGTGTGGGTCAAGATCCTCTGGGGCTTTCCTGTACACTCAGTGTCTCATCCTTAATTCCTCCTATTTCTTCACATCCAATCTGCAGCAGAGGCCAGATGGTAGACTCCCCCAACAAACTTCCTTTTCAAGAATACTTATTTCCTAGGGATTTATCCCCTAAAACCTCAGCCATGAATTTGTCTCATGTGTCCATGAGAATTGTATCCATGCTGCCCACAGTCTAAGAGCTGGCAGAGTGGAGCTGCTGAGGACTCACCCAGCTCCATCTCCTGGGCCTCAGCACCAAGTTAGGGATGACAAGAAAGGGAAGGGAGGGTTGCTTGGTGGGCAGTTGTTGTGGGAATTGGTTCTGCCAATAGCTTTGGGGTACAAATCTTGGGGTGTGGCTTCTTGTCTGTGTACCTAACCACTTAAGGTGGGGAGTTGCACTCTCTCTTGGGTGGTAAAGACCTACTGGATCAGGAGGCATGAAGCAGCATGTGGTCAGTACCCCCAGCTCCCTTGGGCAAAATGGAAGGACTCTGCAACTGGATATACCTTGTCTTGTTTCTGTGAGTCTGTTTCCCCATATCACCCCTTAATAAATAAATAAATAGATAGATAGATAGATAGATAGATAGATAGATAGATAGATAGATAAGTGTGTGTGTGTGTGTGTGTGTGTGTGTATACTTTTGTGGTTCTCATTTCAGGTGGTAGATAAATTCTGCCGTATTTATCTATACTATTTGCAAAAATAACTAAATAACAATGCTGATTTAAAGCAGCAAGAATAAGTTCTATGAAAGAAAATATTAAATTATTTTCAGGCGGTAAGTTATTATTACTAGGTGAATGCACACGGGAAGCACAAAGATGATAATAATATAACCACTGTGATAGAAGTATCCAGGCATTCGGGATTGACTCCCCCAGTGGGTCAATTCTTTTGGTTATCCAAAAAAGGCTAAAAATCTACAATTCCTGCTGACATCCTATACGGTAAACATTGGTCAGGGCTGGGTCTCAGTGGTATGGCCCTTTATTATGAACAGAAGGAGAAATATTTGCAAATAAGTTGGAGATTTTGCTTTCTTAGTGTGTTAATTTGTTCTGTCCAGAGCAATCGCAGCAGGTTAGTGGTAAGCCAGGCTGCAGGCTGCAGGCTGCAGGCAGGATTCATCCACATATACTTTTCCTCCTAAGGGCTGGGCTTTCCCCAGGGACCCCACACCCTCCATTCCTTTAATGTTCCCCAACTGATCCTTCTGCCTCATTAATCCTATAAATAATCCCAAAGGAGAGACAGATGATTAAAAGAAAAGTCAGGATCCTGCTGAATCCTCAAATGAAGGTTGAAAGCCTTCCTCTAGGGAACAATGCAACACTCTCTTCTTCCTCACTGAAGCCCAGTCCATATGTAGAGTTACCAGCTCTCTGTCTGCCTAGAACACACTGACTTCCAACCTGAAGACTTACATGCTGGGACTCCCTCTAACAGGACCAGGGGATGGTCAGAGTGCTTCCTTTATATGTCAGTTGTTGTGGGATATTATTTTAAGGTGTGTTGCATTTGTTTATGTTGTGGAACATTTGTTTAATGATGCAAAGATGTGTTGCGTTCTTTTATGTTGCGTTTGTTTTACTCTGAGAAGCTGTGTTACTGTGCCTGTCTAAAACACCTGATTGGTCTAATAAAGAACTGAATGGCCAATAGGCAGGCAGGAGAAAGGATAGGCGGGGCTGGCAGGCAGAGAGAATATATAGGAGAAGAAATAAATAGGAGGAGGAGGACATCGGTGGCCAGCCACCTAGCTACACAGCAAGCCATGGAGTAAGAAATAAAGAAAGGTCTATAAAATAGAGAAAGATAAAAGCTCAGACCAAAAAATAGACTGGAGAATTTAGTTAAGAAAAACTGGCTAGAAACAAGCCAAGCTAAGGCCAGGCATTTATAAGTAAGAAAAAGTCTCCATGTGTGATTATTTGGGAGCTGGGTGGCAACCCCCCCCACACACACACACACAAAAAAAAAAGCCAAAAGAGCCAGAGCAAAAATAACCAACAACAGACAACATTGTGTTTTCCCACACTTATTGGTTGATGTCATGTGACCCACCACAGCATCTGAAATGCAAAGAGTATTAAGGATATCCATCATACATATTTTCTGCCAGTTAAAAGACCTGCAGATTCCATGTGTCTTCTACCTTTTTTCTAGAGTGATTTTTGCACAGATAGAATGCTGGACCTTCCAGGGGCCAATCTGCAGCCGTAAGAAGAACAATTACAGACTCAACTTATATGTGGAGAGTAGTAGGAACATTAGATGGAAAGATTCTGGATCCTTGCAGACACAGTGAACCGCCAAAGGAGGCCTCACAGTGTGTGCGACAGTAAATGTCACTCAGACCACTGTGTATCCAGTTACTGGGCATCCTACAAAGGCTGTTAGCGTTAGGTCCTCTGCAGAGGGGTTTCCTGATTGTAAAGAAGAGCCATGTGTGTAAGGATTATGTCCTTAATTACATCACCAGCCTGCGACGTCACCAGGTGTCGGTTAAGCGGCGGCGCTCGTGGCTGGCTGCAGCCCACGGCGGCAATGCTGACGGGTGTAGATGTTGCGGTGGTGGAAGAATCACGAGCCATGGTTGCTTTCTAGAGCTTTATTGGGGAGAAGAGAGAGAGAGAAAGAGAGAGAGAGAGAGAGAGAGAGAGAGAGAGAGAGAGAGAGAGAAGAGACTGCGTGGAGGGGAAAGAATACGGAAGGAGAGAGTGAGGAAGGACAGGGCACAGAGAGGGCATGCCCACTTTTTAGGCTGTCGCAGGCTGGTGACGTCATTAAGGACATAATCCTTACGATGTGGAAGCTAGATACGCAGCTTATGAGCTCTGCCTGTGTCACCTGAAGGTCACTATGACCCTGACCTTGACGAGGACACTGTTTTCTCCTGACTGGGCAGATATTTGTGAGTGTTGTCTTGTTGACACCAAAAGGGAGCTCTCACATCACAGGGGATAAGGGACAGTTTGTTCTGGCATCACATAGGAGTGACTGTGGCTCAGGAACACAGACTTGGGTTAACCTAAATTCCATGTTCCGAGGCGGTAACCATGGGATGAAATCTTTACGGTAACCAGACAATGAAAGACATAAATCAAGACACTTTTCAAATACTTTGGTGGGAACATAGGGAGGTGGGTGACACAGCAAAGCAGCGTGAGCTCTGCTGTGGACCTTGATGCTGTCTGAAGGAGTTCAGCCCTTTGATTGGTTGGAAAGTATGT